>JBAKBP010009467.1:0-83641 GCA_037953745.1 Lithodes maja
CCCCGCGCCAGGTACCAGGAAAGGTTGATCCTAAAGGTAGCCTGGGGATAATTCCCATTCCTATTTAACCTGGAAAAACCTAGCATTCCACCAATGAAATGCTGGGTGTGAAGGGAATTCATGGTCTCCTGAAATATCCCCAGGCTACCTTTAGGATCAACTTTTCCTGGTACCTGGCGCGGGGTACGAACCTCTGAAGGGAATTTAACCCCCCTAAAAACCCACAGGTTTTGAGATGCCTTGGGTGGGGTTCGAACCCTGGTTAGTGACCCAACCATCACCACCAGGCCCGCGCGCTAACCCACTGTACTACCACGGACGTACTAAAAGTATAGCAACCTTAGTCCGATTTTTAAGAACCAGGTGATAGTCTCGTGGTGTTATCACGTGATGAGTTTATTGGACTTACCATCTCCGACTATTTTACGCTATACCTGACGTCAACTCGGGTTAGTATTATTGTGGGTGCGGGACATTTTCGAGGGCATTACATTACATCCTTCTTTAACTAGGCTAGTCCCTAGCCTATTTTAAGGTCGTAAGGTATCGTAGCTGTATTACCTCAGCAATCTCAATATTGTTGGTATAGGGTTCGCGTGACGGGTGCTCCACGTAGCTACCTGGTCACGTTCCCTAGCTGCCACCAATGAAATGCTGGGTGTGAAGGGAATTCATGGTCTCCTGAAATATCCCCAGGCTACCTTTAGGATCAACTTTTCCTGGTACCTGGCGCGGGGTACGAACCTCTGAAGGGAATTTAACCCCCCTAAAAACCCACAGGTTTTGAGATGCCTTGGGTGGGGTTCGAACCCTGGTTAGTGACCCAACCATCACCACCAGGCCCGCGCGCTAACCCACTGTACTACCACGGACGTACTAAAAGTATAGCAATCTTAGTCCGATTTTTAAGAACCAGGTGATAGTCTCGTGGTGTTATCACGTGATGAGTTTATTGGACTTACCATCTACGACTATTTTACGCTATACCTGACGTCAACTCGGGTTAGTATTATTGTGGGTGCGGGACATTTTCGAGGGCATTACATTAATGTAATGCCCTCGAAAATGTCCCGCACCCACAATAATACTAACCCGAGTTGACGTCAGGTATAGCGTAAAATAGTCGTAGATGGTAAGTCCAATAAACTCATCACGTGATAACACCACGAGACTATCACCTGGTTCTTAAAAATCGGACTAAGGTTGCTATACTTTTAGTACGTCCGTGGTAGTACAGTGGGTTAGCGCGCGGGCCTGGTGGTGATGGTTGGGTCACTAACCAGGGTTCGAACCCCACCCAAGGCATCTCAAAACCTGTGGGTTTTTAGGGGGGTTAAATTCCCTTCAGAGGTTCGTACCCCGCGCCAGGTACCAGGAAAAGTTGATCCTAAAGGTAGCCTGGGGATATTTCAGGAGACCATGAATTCCCTTCACACCCAGCATAACATTGGCGGCAGCGGTGGTTCTTGATTCGGATAAAAGGTTGCATTACACTGCAAGTTTGGAACAGTAGAAGCATGGCAACAGGTCGAAATCTTCAGCCACTCGCACACATTCCCAAGTATGATTTAAACACGTATGATATCACCAGTTGCTTAGACATAATAAAGCCAGTATACGATGTGGTATTTTATAATGACCGCGAAAAAATCGCCTGGGGAATTTTGCATATTATACAGTTGGGAGAAGCCGTTTCCCAACTTGTTGATAAGCCTACCTTTAAAGAATTTATCCACCAAATGGTGGCACAGAATACGCCAGAGAGTACCTGGAACCAGTTTCGATCCTTCGTGATCCGGACCTTAGATCCACTTTTGGGTTCCCCCGTCGCCCCCAAAATAATAAAAGTCGACGAGATCAAGTATGAAGGGGATATAAATGTGACCCTCATACAACTCTACAGATACGTGAGGACCACGTATAGCTATGAAGATTACGACCAACAAAATGAACTCTTATTCACCGCTTTGTTAAACATCCTCCCACCCCACATCACCGCCCATCTCGACCCGTATGGCTTATTCGAAGAACATATGCTCTCCATCAGAGAAGAATGCCTACGCAGTTCGATGAATCCCCTATCCAACCCTTCAGCCCCTATCCAAGACTCCGTGCACCCTTCCAAAATGACTTCCGGTGAAAGTCCAACCCCAGTGCACTCTTCCTTGCCTCTATCCTCTCCGACCATCCCTAACTCTTCCCCCACCAACCCTCCGCAGCCCCCCCAACAAGCCCCGTATTCTAGCTATGCCTACCTATGTAGGCCTACCACAACCTATTTTCCCCATGACCCCAGAAATGTTCAGCTATCCCCCCACCAACAAAATTTCCCTTGTGACCGTTTTCCGTCGGTAGCTTGTGACCGTTTTCAGTCGGTAGCTCCCTTCCACCCCCACACAGTTCACACCCCTAGAAAACGTCGAAACCCCACACTCGTCTCGCCCTCTCATGTCAAACGAACTCGCCAGTCCCAGATAACCTCTAACCAGACCGAGACTGCCACCAAGAAAATTCCCCAAACTCGTCCTGTCAAAAAAACCCACCAACCCCAGATAACCGCTAACCAGACCGTGACTGCCACCAAGAAGATTCCCAAAATTCGTCATGTTAAAAACCCCAAATCAAGACATCAGTCCTCTACCAATAACCCCTGTTCTACACCTAACTTTTCCCCCACCAACCCGCCGCAGTCCCCCCAACAAATCCCGTTTCCTAACTCACTCACCTCTCACCACCCTGACCCTCCCACACGCGCCGTTAATCCTCCCCTCACACGTGACGACCTAGGGACCCAACTATGTTCCCCCCCTTCCCCCAGAAATACTCCGCTATTCCCCCACCAACAAAATCTCCCTTGTGACAGTTTTCCGTCAGTAGCTCCCTTCCACCCCCCCACAATTCACACCCAGCATTTCATTGGTGGCAGCTAGGGAACGTGACCAGGTAGCTACGTGGAGCACCCGTCACGCGAACCCTATACCAACAATATTGAGATTGCTGAGGTAATACAGCTACGATACCTTACGACCTTAAAATAGGCTAGGGACTAGCCTAGTTAAAGAAGGATGTAATGTAATGCCCTCGAAAATGTCCCGCACCCACAATAATACTAACCCGAGTTGACGTCAGGTATAGCGTAAAATAGTCGTAGATGGTAAGTCCAATAAACTCATCACGTGATAACACCACGAGACTATCACCTGGTTCTTAAAAATCGGACTAAGGTTGCTATACTTTTAGTACGTCCGTGGTAGTACAGTGGGTTAGCGCGCGGGCCTGGTGGTGATGGTTGGGTCACTAACCAGGGTTCGAACCCCACCCAAGGCATCTCAAAACCTGTGGGTTTTTAGGGGGGTTAAATTCCCTTCAGAGGTTCGTACCCCGCGCCAGGTACCAGGAAAAGTTGATCCTAAAGGTAGCCTGGGGATATTTCAGGAGACCATGAATTCCCTTCACACCCAGCATTTCATTGTTGTTTTTATTTTTGGAATTTATTTATTTCTACACAGGGTCGAAACCATCGATATATTATTTAGACAAATATGTTAGTTAGGTCATGTACTTCATTGCCATATATGTCCACCCCGTCGGTAATTAATTATAAAAGAATCTCAAAATTTCTAAAAAAAATCCCTAAATCTCGCACGGCTCACCCGATCTCCATTTTCTGTTGTGTTGGCCGTTGGTGCGGGATGGCCACCCCTCTCGCACAGCCCCCACCCATAATACTAGGTTAGGTTATTTGGTTAGGTTAATGACAACACTTGGCTCGGATTTCATGGATTTAGCGAGGGTGTGGGGGCAGCAGCCCCATCTTCATAGCCCTCCCCACTATCGGGGGCTGTCTTAAGATTGATGGATAAGACTTTTTTTTGCATTTTCCGATGGGGTTCATACAAAAACACAACTAAAAAAAACCCCAAAACAAGGAAAAAAACTAAAAAATACTTGTAAAAATCGTCCCCGGTGTAAAACTAAATATTTACCTTATTTTTTTCTTTGATATACAGTGTTCTTTAATACCGAGGACTGTCACATTTTAGTATTTTTTTAAACATTAGCCTAACCTAACCTAACCGAAAAGTAACCTGTTTCCGCGACGGTCTAAACTCCCCCTCACGTTCCCTGTTTATGGGTGCGCAACGGTCTAAACCCAGCTCACGTTCCCTGTGTATGGGTTTGCGAAGGTTTGTAATACTTCAATGTATCTATTTCAAGTCAAATATAAATTTCCGCGCATCATCAAACCATACTAAGTCTACTACAAATAATATTAACCCATTAGTACCAACAGAATAGCCACAAAATAGGGGTAGTAGGCTATAACTGTAGATTTATCGTTTTTATCTCTGTATGTATGTACGGTCGCGCTAATAAGTCATGTCTCAGCTGTCATTACGTTTGGCTTGCTATGTGCTGTATTAATGTCCGTCAGATGTTGAATAGAGTGGGTAAGTGTAGGAACATTGAAATGCCAGGTGTGAAGGGAATTCATGGTCTCCTGAAATATCCCCAGGCTACCTTTAGGATCAACTTTTCCTGGTACCTGGCGCGGGGTACGAACCTCTGAAGGGAATTTAACCCTCCTAAAAACCCACAGGTTTTGAGATGCCTTGGGTGGGGTTCGAACCCTGGTTAGTGACCCAACCATCACCACCAGGCCCGCGCGCTAACCCACTGTACTACCACGGACGTACTAAAAGTATAGCAACCTTAGTCCGATTTTTAAGAACCAGGTGATAGTCTCGTGGTGTTATCACGTGATGAGTTTATTGGACTTACCATCTACGACTATTTTACGCTATACCTGAAGTCAACTCGGGTTAGTATTATTGTGGGTGCGGGACATTTTCGAGGGCATTACATTACATCCGTTTTTCCAGGTTAAATAGGAATGGGAATTCTCCCCAGGCTACCTTTAGGATCAACCTTCCCTGGTACCTGGCGCGGGGTACGAACCTCTGAAGGGAATTTAACCCCCCTAAAAACCCACAGGTTTTGAGATGCCTTGGGTGGGGTTCGAACCCTGGTTAGTGACGCACCACCATCACCACCTGGCCCGCGCGCTAACCCACTGTACTACCACGGACGTACAAAAGTATAGCAACCTTAGTCCGATTTTTAAGAACCACGGTGATGGTCTCTCGAGATGAGTTTATTGGACTTACCATCTAAGACTATTTTACGCTATACCTGACGTCAACTCGGGTTAGTATTATTGTGGGTGCGGGACATTTTCGAGGGCATTACACCACATTCCTTTTTAGTTAGGCTAGTCCCTAGCCTCGTAAGGTCGTAGGGTATCGTAGCCTTTTTACCTTAGCCATCTCAATTCTTGGTATAGGGTTCGCGTGATGGGTGCTCCACGTAGCTACCTGGTCACGTTCCCTAGCTGCCACCAATGAAATGCTAGGTTTTTCCAGGTTAAATAGGAATGGGAATTCTCCCCAGGCTACCTTTAGGATCAACCTTTCCTGGTACCTGGCGCGGGGTACGAACCTCTGAAGGGAATTTAACCCCCCTAAAAACCCACAGGTTTTGAGATGCCTGGGGTGGGGTTCGAACCCTGGTTAGTGACGCACCACCATCACCACCAGGCCCGTGCGCTAACCCACTGTACTACCACGGACGTACAAAAGTATAGCAACCTTAGTCCGATTTTTAAGAACCACGGTGATGGTCTCTCGAGATGAGTTTATTGGACTTACCATCTAAGACTATTTTCGAACCACGGTGATAGTCTCTCGAGACGAGTTTATTGGACTTACCATCTACGACTATTTTACGCTATACCTGACGTCAACTCGGGTTAGTATTATTGTGGGTGCGGGACATTTTCGAGGGCATTACACCAATGTAATGCCCTCGAAAATTTCCCGCACCCACAATAATACTAACCCGAGTTGACGTCAGGTATAGCGTAAAATAGTCGTAGATGGTAAGTCCAATAAACTCATCACGTGTAATGCCCTCGAAAATGTCCCGCACCCACAATAATACTAACCCGAGTTGACGTCAGGTATAGCGTAAAATAGTCGTAGATGGTAAGTCCAATAAACTCATCACGTGATAACACCACGAGACTATCACCTGGTTCTTAAAAATCGGACTAAGGTTGCTATACTTTTAGTACGTCCGTGGTAGTACAGTGGGTTAGCGCGCGGGCCTGGTGGTGATGGTTGGGTCACTAACCAGGGTTCGAACCCCACCCAAGGCATCTCAAAACCTGTGGGTTTTTGGGGGGGTTAAATTCCCTTCAGAGGTTCGTACCCCGCGCCAGGTACCAGGAAAAGTTGATCCTAAAGGTAGCCTGGGGATATTTCAGGAGACCATGAATTCCCTTCACACCCAGCATTTCAAACATGTTTTTATATTTCACTTGATATGAAGAAATGAAGCTTAGATATTGCTGATACCAATTATTGATCAAAACATACTTGGTGCCGAGACATCAGTTATTAGCGCGATTGTACACTCTAGGACACGAATGATGACTTTCTGACTCATTGAACTGCATAAATGAATATTATATATATATATTTTTTTTTTTTTTTTTTTTTTTCTATATTCCAACTTACTTCCTCTCGGGCATAGGCTGAGAGCCTTAACATTCACCGCTTTACAATGAACAGTGAAGCCCGTGGGGTCTTGTTCCAGTCTAGGGAGTGAGACATGTGAAGCACGTAGAGTACAACGAGCACCTGCCATCTTGCCTTCACATGAGGCACGGTGCTCACTCATGGCCCGAAACGACCCCATCTCTGAAGCCACCTCGTTCCCGTGCTTCACTGTCTCACCCCCTACACTCGGACTCTCACACTTACACACACACAACGCCACCTGTTGAGCAGATAACTCACCAGGCATTGCACCCCTATAGCATATTTTGAATATGGGAATATTCATACAGTGCTATTTAATCAGGGAACAATGAGGGTATTTTATTGACGTTTCGGTGGGCTTGTGGTAATGCACTGATACCAGGTACAGCACAAATTCCATCCCAATAATATCTTCCCATTGATACATCGGGATTTGAACCCGGGACCTTTGGATTACCAGGCCAGTGGCAAGACCACTCCACCACACCTCCCCTAAATTTATGAACTACATATACTATACTTCAGCATAGCTAACCCAGCAGAGAAGTCCCTCCCCCCAGGCCTATCTTTTCAAAGGATTCATGCAACCCAAACAAATGACTGGCTGCCCCCCCAGCCAATCGTTTGTTTGGGTGTGTCTATCGGTATAGAAATATTCTTTGTGCTATATTTCTCTTACAATGTGCAATTATAAACAATGTTAACGATAAAATGTTGCTAAAGAATGATATCCAAACTCGGAGATGTATGAAATTATGCATCAAGAGTTTTATGAACATGGATAATTTAAAGTGGATAGGAATAGAATAATTATATATATATATATATATATATATATATATATAAAACATTCGTGAGCCAGTCACGGGATTCATTCATTATCTTAGCCAATAGGAGCTTTGAAGTCACTGCAGCCTTACCTGGCAGAAGTTAGAAACGCTGCCATACTTATTGATATTTTGTTATAACAATGTCCGTAAGAATGTAGTATTCCCGCGTATCGCCCGATTTGTTTACATTACTCGTACTCAACGGCAATTAAAATAATAGGAACATTATTGCGAGCGTATGATTAATGTAAACAAAGCGGGCGATACGCCCGAATACTACATCCTTACTGGAGGGGCTTCTCTGCCAGGTTAGTGCGACCAAAGTATAGGTAAAATGTAATAACTTAATATTTGTTTTTACTATTCTCACTATCATAATTACAATGTAAGTGTATAGTCGCGCTAATAAGTCATGTCTCGGCACCAAGTATGTTTTGATCAATAATTGGTATTAGCAATATCTAAGCTGCATTTCTTCATATCCAGTGAAATATACAAACCTGTTCCTACACTTACCCACCCTATTCAACATCTGACAGACATTAATACAGCACAGAGCGAGCCAAACGTAATGACAGCTGGGCCATGACTTATTAGCGCCACCGACCGTACCTGTGTGTAATCCTATTTATCTCATTCAGTATATTAAGCTTAAGGGGAGATCTCCACTTGAGGGATTTTTTTCTTGACCCCTTTCTCCCTCATGTTTAGCCCCATTGCTTTTGATATTATAAAAAGTTTGCCCCATTAGTTTAGCGATTTTAAGAACTTTCACCCCATATTAAGACCTTTCGTGCCATTCAGGTGTCGATTTTATCCTGGCGAGCGATTGCGAGCCTGTAATTTAAGAGGAACCGGCCTTCGGCCGGGAAATTTTTCTACCGAAAAATGTACAAATTTATCTTGAAAGGGACTCGAGGGGGTGTAATTTTAAGCTTGATGGAGCTCTAGGGAACAAACTAAATACCTCCCCTTAAGGGGAGGTTTTTAGTTTGTTTCCTACTCTTCCAGCAATCTTAACATTTCACCCCCTTGACCCTCTTTCAAGCTAAATTTTTACATTTTTCGGTAGAAAAATGTCCCGGCTGAAAGCCGGTTCCTCTTATATTACAGGCTCGCTATCGCTCGCCAGGATAAAATAGACACCTAAATGGCACGAAAGGTCTTAAAATTGACAGAAATGGGTCGAAAGTTCTTAAAATCGTCAAAATAATGGGACGAACGTCTTAAAATTAGAAAAGCAATGGGGCTAAACATGAGGGAGAAAGGAGTCAAGAAAAAAATCCCTCAAGTGGAAATCTCCCCTGAAGGAAATGATCTATCTTGCGTACTCCAGCTAACCAGAAGTAGGCTACACACTTTAATATAATTGAGAGAGCAACTCCTATAGATGGCAAGCAGACATTTTGATTTAATATATATTTTAATCTGCCACTCAATAGAGTATTTTACTAATTATAGCAAAAAACAATGAGGTCAAAGGGTTAATGGAGATTATTTCTACCCCAGGTCTTAAGGGGAGGTATTTAGTTTGTTCCCTAGACCTCCATCAAGCTTAAAATTACACCCCCTTGAGTCCCTTTCAAGATATATTTGTACATTTTTCGGTAGAAAAATGTCCCGGCCAAAGGCCGGTTCCTCTTAAATTACAGGCTCGCTATCACTCGCCAGGATAAAATTGACACCTGAATGGCACGAAAGGTCTTAATATGGGGTGAAAGTTCTTAAAATTGCTAAACTAATGGGGCAAACGTTTTATAATATCAAAAGCAATGGGGCTAAACATGAGGGAGAAAGGGGTCAAGAAAAAAATCCCTTAAGTGGAGATCTCCCCTTAACTAAACGAATAACATCGTCTATAATGTTTGCTAGGATCTAAATGGATGATTACTGTATGTACAAAACAATTAATGATCTTTCTACACCATATTGTAACTATCATTAGACGATTTTATTCAGTTTTAGACAGATCTGTGGAGTTCAAAGGACTAAGTGAGATAGTCTGTGCTCTTTTGATATCCAGTTTTTTCCTGATGAGCTACCACTCCTTTATTTAGCAATGTTTCTAGTTTTTGTTTTTCACTGAAGGCTTTGTAGTGGTTATTTGAGTTGGGAGAAAGGTAGGGTAGGATGTAGTGAGCGGGCGTACCGCCATCTTTGTTTACATTACGCGTAGTGGCGTCGGACCTTTCCCATCATGTTCCAGTGTATTTTAACCCAACCTAACTTAACCTAACCTAACCTAGTATTCATGTAGTAATGACATGGGGCAAATAGCAGAAAATATAGCGTCGAAATAGACGGGAACGTAAGTGCGACCACGACGATCGCCCTATGTAAACAATGACGACCGTACGCCCGAACTCTACATCCATCCCGAAAGGTATCCTGCAATGATTTGAACCCATGCACTCATCCCAGGTATATTAGGGAGACTGGGCAACATAACTATTCGGCCATGAGCGGATATAAGGGAAGCAACCTTAGTTCTTATTTGAGTTGTGACTGAGTGTGATTTGTAATTTAGAATACATTTACTATCCTAACAATCTTCCTCCCTTTGTTAATGTTAAGCCACGCATATAGTGTCGTCAACCTAACCTAACCTAGTATCTTGGGTAGGAGCTCACACCCCCACAGACGTGTTAGATTACTCAAAAATAATGTGCGTGAAAACTAACCAACATTGCACGTATTGTCAACAGAAAACAGTGGGGTGCGAGGCGAGCACTAGGATTGTAAAACAAATTACCATTTGGATACTTTCTACCCTAGGTCTTTGCTAATCAGGAAACAATCGTCTAATGTTAGGGTAAGCGGGGGCTGCTTGATTGTGTGATAACCAGTGAGCAGGTAACATACTTTCTTGATGTTCTTAACCTTAAGAATATATTAATAATAATATAATCAAATGACACTGTTGATAATGTACATCAGAGACCATGACTAAACTCTACCCCCCATTACAGTTTAAGGAGATCAACAAAGCCAACATGATCCTAAGTGACCCCACCAAGAGAGACATCTACGACAACTACGGCCACACGGGACTCTACATCGCCGAGCAGTTTGGGGAGGAGAATGTCAAGGCGTACTTCCTCGTTAATTCCGGATGGTGCAAGGTGGGTAGTCAAATGAGTGTCTTAACGTTATTTCCTCGTTAACCCCTTCTGTACCGGTAACGTCTTTTTCATTCTATTCTAGCTATATTTAGCCTATATATTATGCAGCTTAACCCATTGTCTTGCCTTATGGCTCTTGTTTATGTGTGAAAATGTGCAGGGAATAAAGGTCACTTAGCCCCCCCCCCCCCTTCCCCCCCGCAGGCAGAGGGTTAAGAAGGATCTATGGTAGTAAAAAGGGTTAATTAATGACTTTATAAAATTACCTATAAAATTACCTAATAAATTCCCATTTTCTATAATACCATTTTCTATTTTCAGGCCTTCCTCGTCTGCTGCGGGATCGTGACCTTGGGGTACTTCGGCTGTTGTTGTTGTTGTTTCTGCTGTTTCAACTTCTGCTGCGGCAAGTGTAGACCGGAGCCGCCCGAGGAAAATGAGTACGAGGATGGTGAGGTGAGGGCTTATTGAGAAAAAGAGATAGAGAACGAGATCATTATGAGTACGATGACTGAAAGATAGACCGATAGAGAGAACTAGATCATTATGATTACGAGGACAATGATGTGAATACTGAAAGATAGACTTATAGAGAACTAGATCATTATGAGTACGATGACTGAGAGATAGACCTATAGAGAGAACTAGATCATTATGATTACGATGACTGAGAGATAGACCTATAGAGAACTAGATCATTATGATTATGATGACTGAGAGATAGACCTATAGAGAACTAGATCATTATGAGTACGATGACTGAGAGATAGACCTATAGAGAACTAGATCATTATGAGTACGATGACTGAGAGATAGACCTATAGAGAACTAGATCATTATGATTACGATGACTGAGAGATAGACCTATAGAGAACTAGATCATTATGAGTACGATGACTGAGAGATAGACCTATAGTGAACTAGATCATTATGATTACGATGACTGAGAGATAGACCTATAGAGAGAACTAGATCATTATGATTACGATGACTGAGAGATAGACCTATAGAGAACTAGATCATTATGAGTACGATGACTGAGAGATAGACCTATAGAGAGAACTAGATCATTATGATTACGATGACTGAGAGATAGACCTATAGAGAGAACTAGATCATTATGAGTACGATGACTGAGAGATAGACCTATAGAGAACTAGATCATTATGATTACGATGACTGAGAGATAGACCTATAGAGAACTAGATCATTATGATTACGATGACAGAGATAGACTTATAGAGAACTAGATCATTATGAGTACGATGACTGAGATATAGACCTATAGAGAACTAGATCATTATGATGCGATGACTGAGAGATAGACCTATAGAGAACTAGATCATTATGATTACGATGACTGAGAGATAGACCTATAGAGAACTAGATCATTATGATTACGATGACTGAGAGATAGACCTATAGAGAACTAGATCATTATGATTACGAGGACAATGATGTGAATACTGAAAGATAGACCTATAGCGAACTAGATCATTATGAGGCTTGGTCACTATCGATGAATTAGGTACACTCGACCAAAAAACAATCTTTACACTAACGCTCTAAACATTCTGGAAGTGGGTCGAAATCTTATGATAATACCTCACAGACTTTAAGTTTCACCGGATTCATTCTGTTAACACTAGATTATTTACAGCTCACCAGTGTAAAGATTGTTTTTTGGTCGAGTGTACAAAGGGATTGATTTATCCGCCAGGTAAAAACAATATACCGTACTATATATACTTATTTTGTTATTATTATTATTATTATTTTTATATTATATGGGTGGATGGGACTCGTTAGCCTTGGTCGGCAACTCATCTAGGGGAGACAACCTTATACAAATCTGGGTGGATGGGACTCATCAGCCTTGGTTGGAAACCTGTCTAGGGGAGTAAACCTGATACAAATCCGTACTGCTTACCTAAGGGTAAGGCAGGTAAGTGGATGGATTAGCCGAACACCACTGTAGAAAAATAGTGCTAACAAGATACACAGAGGGCCTCGGAGTCTGACGGATCCTAAATTGAGTGGTCAATCCTGTAAGTCCTTCACTAAACTGGCTCGGGTTGTCCCACTCACAGGGAATAGGTCCGCTTGGGGGCATTCTGTGTATGGCCACCCTCGTAAGGTGAGTAATAAGGCGTTCGGCAATAGATAGATAGAGATATTATTAACATTTTATTTTTCTGTTAGCTTGTCAATATATAGCCTAAACCTTATTCTAAAGCTTATTTTTGTCTTTAGGCCAGACCTGAGGGGGGAGCAGAGAATCTACCACACCCGTCGACTAATACAGTAAGTTCACCACCTTTACCCTGTTCACTATAGGTAGGGACAAAAATCGGCAAGAATGTAGTTACCGGGTATACCGCCCGTCTTGTTTACACTACGCGGACGCTCACCATCATGTTCCCGTCTATTTTGACTGCCTTTGGATACAAAAATACATTACCCTAACCAATAACTTAACCTAACCTAGTATTATAGATTTATAAGTATTTATTTTATTATAAGTATTTATAGATGATTTATGTTGTATGTTGGTAGTGGTACACCCGGTAACTACATCCTTCCCCAAAAATCTAGGCTCTGAAAGGGGTAGTGCTTATTTTTTTGGTCTGTGTATATATTTATTCATTTATTTTTGGGTGAGGGCTGGTCCTATCCAGAGTGAGGTTTGGCATCCTCAACCCAACCTTAGCTACTTTTGTCTGAATCTTCCTCCCCTTGTAAAATTCACCTACTAGACGAGACAGAGTAAGGGGCGAGGAAACACGAAAGTGGTCCCGTACCTTAAGAATTGGAACTGTAATGTTGTTTCTGTTATATTATGGCATACACTCAGATTTTTTCCTATTGGTTTTATTGATGAGGGTAAGGAGGTCCTCCATATTTAGTGGATAAAAAGAATATGCCCCATGTAACTTACTGTGTGTCGTATGAGGCCACTAAAAGGGGGATAACGCGCCTATGAGATCCTCCTGAAATGGTGGTACTGCTGATGGAGGAAACTGACCTCCTCCCCCGCTGCCCTCTCATAAACAGATCACACCACACCCTACCACCCACCAGCGAGGTGTGGCTCTTCAGACTACCTGGATGCCGCGGAATTCCCATAAAGGGTATCTCGGGGCTACAACAACGACAACAACCGCAATATGTGCCATATTATCAGTGTTCAGAGCTTTTCTACACATTCCTACCCCTATTCTGTCCAACTCGCTAATCGGTTTGGTTTGTGGAGGTTTAGGGGGGCGAGAACGAAGAGGGTGGGTGGGGGCTAGGTAAGGGAAAGAGACGGGAGGAAGAGGAGAGCTGGAGGGAGAATTGGGTTGGTCTCTGTCTGGGTTGGAGAGTAGGGTCAAGATTAGTAGTGTTACGACGCTGTCACACGATCGCTTTTTCCGTCAATTTTCCATGAGCAAGTTTTTTCTGGTAATATTTTGGGATATTTTTGCATTGACATCGGAATCTACATCAAAGGTAGATTATGTTGTGAGGTTAATTCTTATGGAACTTGTATTTTGAAGCTGCCAGAAAACAATTGCCCGTAAAAATTGCTCGTGTGAAACCGCAAATAGCCAAGAGGGTACCAATTTTACCAGTCTTTCTTATACTCAACAAGTAAAACTTCCCTCTATCTATCTTTCCCTCATTCTATGACTTAAACTGCTTCAACCTCCGTCTCCAGACATTTAGACTCCAATGTATTATACCGGGAATTTTGCTCTATCGTAATTTCAATGTTCATGGGGGACACTTGTTTCAGACACCTTTGCCTTTTGTCTCCTTTTTACACATAGAAAGAAAAATAGCAGACAAACTTATTATTTTTGTTTATTTTTTCCCTAGACCTACATTAAGTTTAATAAAACTACAAGACCCCTCTTCGAGATAAATTTCTGTATTTTTTGGTAGAAAAGTGCCAAGGCCAAAGCCCGGTTTCTCCTAAATTGCAGGCTTGCTCTCGCTCGCCAGGAAAAAACTCTACACTGAAATGGCACAAAAGGTCTGAAAACCACCAAACTAATGGGGCGAATGTCTTATGATATGAAAACAAATTAGGCTGAAAATGAGGGAGAAAGGGGTCCAGAAAACATAGCCATACGGGTAGCTGTAAACCCTATGTATTTATCTCTTCTTAGGGCAGTGGTCTGGATGAGCACATGTACGAGAACGTAATCCCGGGAGAGCCAGTGATGTCACAACCTCGATCTGCCTCCAGTCCCTTCAGGTAAGTCACTTGTTTGTTGTTGTTGTTGCTGTTCCTCAGGTTGTCTGGCCATGCAGCCCCAAGGTCCCAAGCAAGGCCAAGGCCATAACCGAGCGGCCCCACCAAACCCTCCCTGCTTGCCACTAATAAAGCCCAGGCGACCGAAGCCACTCCAAGGCGGGGAGCTGAGGAGGGTGCGGAAATGTCCGGGAAACCAAAGCCTCACCCAAGGCCCTAGCTGTTCCCCTCAGCAATTATGAAGGGAAAGTTGAGGGTCACTCGGTAGAAAGGTACAGTTGCCCACATAAGTTCTGTTCCTCTCCGTGATCTTATACATGGAAATATAATGTGCATGATTGAATTAACCCCTTCACCACCATTACAGTGTTCATCCTATTCTGGTTACCATTAGACGATTTTTCTTTAGTTTTTAATCTACTTCAAGAATTCAAAAGGGCAAATATTATCTCCATAAACTCTCTAAATAAGCCTGGCCCTTCTTAAACAGCATACAATCATCTCATTTTAGCCAGAATCAAAGATAGAAAGGCGTCATAGTGCCGAAGGGGTTAAGAGTGTAGTTTATTATGCCGTGGTTAAGTCATCTGACTAGTTAACTGATAATTAAAAGAAACCACACTCACAATTCGTTCATACTATTATACTTTCACACATACAGTCACGGAGAGGGCCAAGAAAGGGCCAAGACGAAGGATTTACTTCTCGGTCTTCTTGGGCAGAAACACAGCCTGGATGTTGGGCAGGACTCTTCCATACTCTTTGATCTAACTTGCAAACTCTTTTGATCTAATTTGCAAATAGATGGACTGGAGAACCTTCGAAAATCTAAAACCGTTTTTCTGTTCAGTTTGGAATGTGACGTAAGTTCTGCCTTGTCTTTATCATCAAGGACTTCATGAATTCCATTTCCCATAAGCTGAATTTAACCCGACTACATTTTGGTGCCCGAATCCTTACCAGATCATGAGGCAGCTAGAGTAAATAATTCTGTGTGTGTAATATATCGATGGCACCGAACCAAGGGGCAATGTTTTTAACTTTCAGTAGTAACATGACACGATTCTTCCTTTTATTTTGGCTATCATCAAACGATTGTTTTTAGTTTAAGAAGGCATTTTGGAAGTCAAAGGGTTAATTGAGCTAGATTATACCACATTGATTCCTATAGAGACCCTTCCTAAGCTGCATATAATTGTCAAATAATAGCCAGATTATAAAAAAAAATATGTGTTCGTGTGACCCGAAGATAAAACAAATCAAAATATTATCCTAAAAAAACTTCAACATTTTCCTACTAAATAATAACGTAAAAACCTGGAAATAAATATACCCCTTACATAACTGTTGAAGAAATCATAGTATTAATGAAATAAGTTTTCCATCGAAAAATAAAATGGATGAAGATCCTAATAAATCAAGCTTAATAGAATATAACGAGACAAACGAAAAAATAAGATCATTTCTGAGCCTTGACCAAGAGCCAGAGGAAGTAAGATAGTCGGTAAGGTATTTGGTACGGGTGCGGCAGTGTTGGAGTTGTACCGGATCCTTAATGTGTTCACTACCCAACCATCGTACTGGAGGAAGGGGCAGCTTGGACGGGCAGGGTGGGGTAGGAAACCGACGAGGCACTGCCAGATGGGTAGTCCAGTACATTTTTATATATGATAAGATGTTGTTAAAGATTTGTATAATTTTGATTCTACTAGTTGTAATACAACGCAATAATAACGATATCTGACCGTAATTCGAGAGCAATAGATTTCAAATCTTACTCCGATGATAGTCTGGTAGAAAGTGAATCTCCCAGCAGCCGCGCCTGTCTAATGTTGTAGGATATTCTGTTTTCCTCGTTATAGTGATTGATATTAACAAATAAAACAGCACACCACAAACATTAAAAAGAAACTGACACCCAGACTTAACGCCCTCAGGTCACTTGCTCACACAAAATTTGGACACAACAAAGAAACTACCACCACAGTATATAAACAATACATAAGATCAGTGATGGAATATGCAAGCCCAGCCTGGGCTTCTAACCTAGCTGAAACACATCATAAGACCTTACAGACTATTCAAAACAAAGCCCTGAAGATCATTACAGGCTGCACAGCTACTGCACCCACAGATCACCTACATCAAGAAACCAAAATCCTCAAAGTCAAAGACCATCTGGACATGAGAGGCACTCAATTCCTGGCAGCAGCCTCCACGAACCAAGACCACCCACTAAACTACATGGCAACACACCCACAGACACCAAGAAATATCAAAACAACACCCAGCACACGGTATCACACACAATTATTGTCCTCTCTCCCTCCCTGCCCACCCCGAACCAACTTTCAGAAACACATCCATACTCATATCTCTCACCGATCCATCCACTCACTCACAGACAACACGCAGCTGCATGCACGACCTCCCGAAATCCATCCTTCCGAATCCTCCCTTCCTCGCGAGGACAGAGTCCACCTGGCCAGGCTGAGATGCGGACACCATCCAGCTCTCCTGAGCTATCAGAAGAGACTGGATGACTCCGTTGTCGACGCCTGCCCGGGATGTAACACAGCACCCACCATTAAACACATCATAGAAGACTGCATTTCACACAACCACTTACGCCAACAACACAATCTACACTCAATGAGAGCTCTGTGGGAAAGCCCGATCGTGGCCATGGCCTTCCTCAGGGACTCGGGGCTGTTCGGCCAGGCAGTTTAGGGAACAACAACAACAACAACAACAACAAATAAAACAGGCAATATTATATTTTTGATAAAACCGTTAATAATATAATAAAATCGTAGTTTCAAAGATAAATATATATTATTTAATATCGGAAGTTTGATACAATTTTAATACGTTACTGCATTAAAATTAATTTTCTATGAATATCGTGTTCGAAGAAAACTGTCCTTAATGGGTAACTTTAGCAGATTTCAGCATAGCTTCTAAAATAACTCCATCCTCTGATCTGGATTATGACCGATCTTTTCTGAGCTAATTATACTCAACTAATGTTAATTTAATGCCAAAAAAGTCTACTAATTATCCAGAAGGTGCGATTGGAAATAAGTGTAAATCTTGTGTAAAGTAAAGTCAGTGAAAATAGGTAAGCCTAAACTGAACAAGATGCGGAAATACACTTAGACTACCTGGCGAAGTGAGGTACTTTTATTAGTACTTTTATTGGCGATGGGCTGGTCTATCAGAGTGAGACCTGAGCGATCTCTGCCATACCCATAGCTTACTCTGACTGTTCCTTTTACTTATATATTTTCTAGATCTCAAGTGACAGCGTCTCTTCCGTGGATTGACCTCCCAATCTACCAAGATTGGAAGCTAAAGCGTCACATTATTCCTTTGCCCCTCAACTTTCTCTTCATAATTGCTGAGGGGCACAGGGCCCTGGGTGGGGCTTTGGTTTCCCGGACGTTTACGCACCCTCTCAGCTCCCCGCCATGGAGTGGCTTCGGTCACCCAGGCTTTATTGTGGTCGGCAGGGAGGGTTGTGTGGGGGCGCTCGTTTATGGCCTTAGCCTTACTCGGGGCCTTGGGGCTGTTCGGCCAGGCAGCTTGGGGAACAACAACAACAACAACAACAACTTTTATTAGTCTCGTGGTAACATGTCTGCCTCGTAACCCAAGGGTCCTGTGTTAGATTCCCGCCCTGGGTGCAGATTTTCGGGAGGCTACTTCAGCATCTAACTAAGTTAATTTAGACCGGTGTGTTGGTAAAATTATCAAGATGGTTGAAAGTAAGATCGGAGCTCCATAACCCTCCTTACGGGCATGGTGTAAAAAACCAAATCCTACACTTGGGATATATAGAATCATAGGACAATCTTTTCTGAACTAAATATACGCGTCTATACTGCAGCCAAATGTCAGCCAGAAGAAAGTGTCATTGAAGGTTTTTCTTTACCACTGTTTGTGCAAGTTGTTTTAGTTTGGGAATGGTTTATTAATTATTTATTAGTCGATTTATTTATTCACTTAATTGTATTTTGTTTCCTCCCTAGACCTCCATCAAGCTTAATAAACATCCCCAAGATTCCCCTTTTAGATAAATGTGTACATATTTCCGTAGAAAAATTTCCCGGCCGAAGAAATAACAGGCTCACTATCGTTAGCCAGGAAAAAAGTGACGGCTAAGTGGCACGAAAGGTCTTAATATTAACAGAGAAATGGGGTGAAAGGTCGTAAAATCGCCAAAATAATGGGCCGAAGGTCCTCAAATCTGAAAACTAATGGAGCTAAACATGAGGGTGAAGGGGGGCCAGATAAAACGGCCGATTAGTTTGGACATTTTAAGACCTTTTGCCCCATTTCTTTGTCAATATTTAGGCTACACCTTTCGTGCCATGTAGGTGTCTTGTCTTTTTCCTGGTGAGCGATAGCGAGCCTGTAATTTAGGAGGAATCGACCATTGACCGGGATACTTTTCTACAAAAAAAATTACAAATTTATTCAGAAGGGGGATTTTGAGGATGTTTTTGTTATCTCAGCGAGTTCTTATTTCCCAGTTACACCACCATATTCTTCAATTAAGTCAGTAAATCCGCTGCTAGGGAATTGAATTTCTCGACTGTTTATAATCAGAGAAGAATATTGCATTTACCTTCTTCAAGAGACTGGAGTTCTCGAAATGGGGACTCCAGTCCTAACGCTATTCTTGACTTGCAGTGTATTGGCTTAATAATCCAGAAAGGTTGATAGCCTCGGAAGTCCTATTTCAACTAACTAACAAACAAAGGGGTTCCAGTCCTAACGCTATTTTTGACTTACAGTGTGTTGGCTTAATAATCCAGAAGGGTTGATAGCCTCGGAAGTCCTATTTTAACTAACTAACTACCTTCTTCCCCAGTGGTGAGAGTGTGTTTTGTAGTTGATGTATAGAAAACTTAAGTTCATCTGTTAGTTTCCAGATATATACATCCATAATTAGAAGTAAGCGAGGTCCACGAATCTTTGAGGGACTGTACCTTCTTCCTAATTTAGTAACTACCTTCTTCCCCAGTGGTGAGAATGGCAAGAAGGAAGGGATGCCGGTGTTCGCCATGCCTCCTCCGCCCCCCAAGGTGAGCTCTCCTATTGTGCTTCCCGCTGGCGAGAACACTACCCTCCATACCTCACCACACCCTACCTATAATACTGCTCTGGTAGGTTCAACACTCCATAGACATCTGAGAGAGGTTTTGTTGTAGGAAACCGAAGTCTTAGGATGAACAGAAGTACAGTTGCCCAAATATGTTAAATGATGATCCTGTGGCTGTGAATTTTAGAAATGAGTCATTGGAGATGGTGGACAAGTTTTGTTACCTAGGAGATACCATCTCTGCCGGTGGTGAGGCCGAGGCTGCCATTGTCGCTAGAATTAGATGTGGCTGGGGGAAGTTCAGAGAACTGCTGCCAATTCTGACCATGAAAAGAATGCCTCTCCCCCTGAAGGGAAAGGTGTATGCCTCGTGTGTTAGAAGTGAAAATAATGACTTATGCCTCAGAAACATGGATCGTTAAAGTAAAGGATGTCAACAGAATGGAACGTAATGAGATGAGAATGGTGAGATGGATGTATGGGGCCAGGCTGCAGGATAGAATAACAAATGATGAGCTGAGGAGACGTTTAGGTATAAAGAGTATTAGCGAGGAGATGTGTACAAGTAGACTGGGATGGTATGGATATGTGGAGAGAATGGATGAACAAAATTGGGTGAAAAGATGCAAGTCTGTGATTGTGGAGGGAGCTGCACCAAGGGGTGGACCGAGGAAGACCTGGGATCGGACTATATGTGCCGATCTCAAATTTAAAAACTTGACAAGTGAAGCAGCCCTTAACAGGGTTGCCTGGAACGCCGCCATTAGGACAAGAGTCTGAAACTGCACGTTTGTGTGGAACACTCGGTCTTGAAATTTTGTGTATGTGTGTAAGTGATGTCGCGGCACCAAGTATATTTCTATCAATAATTGGCATCAGTACTATCTAGGCATTAATTCATCATTGCGAGTGAGATATACAAACATGCTCCTATCTTTACACACCCTATTCAACATCTGACAGACATTAATACAGCACACAGTGAGCAAAACGTAATGACAGCGGAGACATGACTTACTGTATTTGGCCAACCGTACAAGGGATATGGCGAACAACATCTTTAATAGAAGAAAGATGTTGTTCGTATATCCCTTGTCCTTCCGTTCATCCTCAATATACAGGACTAGATCATACGGCTTCTACATAAACCTCTTTCAGATCATTAACCCATGCAGTACCAGCGACGTCTTTTTAATTATAGTCTAGCACCTATTAGACGATTTTATTCAGTTTAGGAAGGACGTCTACCCATTAAAAGGCTACAGACTATCTCCATTAATCCTTTTAGCTACCATACGTCCATCCTAAGCTTTATAAAATCGTCTAAATGCAGCTGAAATTAAATATAAGAGACTTCAACGGTACTGAAGGGGTTAACCCCTTCTGTACCGGCGACATGTTTTTAAGGGGAGATAGGCCGGTTTTTTGGATTCCCTTCTCCCTCATGTTTAGTTTTCAGATGTTAAGATGTTTGCCCCATTAGTTAGTCGATTTTAATACCTTTCGCCCCATTTCTTCGTCAATATTTAGACCTTTCGTGCTATTTAGGTGTCAATTTTTTCCCTGGCGAACGATAGTGAGCCTGTAATGTTGGAAGAACCGGCCTTCGGCCGGTACATTTTTCTACCGAAAAATGTACAAATTAATCTAGAAGGGGTATCTAATGGATGTTTTTTTTAAATTTGATGGAAGTCTAGGGAGGAAACTAGAAAAATTATGAATACATACAAAAATCGCCCAAAAAGTGAACAATCTCCCCTTAATTTGAGTCTAGCTAAAATTAGACGTTTTTTTTAAGTGCTATTAAGGGTTATTTTGCAACTTCCGTGAATTCAATGTATGCATTATTTGTAAAATATTATATTAAGCGTTATTTGCACATAGCTATTTTGATTAGTTATTTTGCATCTATCTTGTATCGTCCCAGTTTTGGTTTGTTTATTTTGCAAGTTTTCCATTATATAAAATAGAAGAAAATGAAATAAAAAACAAAAAATGGGAAAAGTGGGGATTGGGCCTGAGCATATAGATAAACAAACAGATAGATAGATAGATAGATAGACAGACATTATAATTTAGATCATGCTATTCTTCTTTTCTTTTCTTTTGTTTATTTAATGTGTTTGTAGAATTAATAGTGTATGATTTTAATAAATATTTTGTTTGATTAAGGGGAGACGGGCGTATTTATTTGGTCATTTGTGTATCTTATTTATTATTTTATTTGTTTTCTTCCCAGGCCTCCATCAAGCTTAAAAAACACCCCACCCAAGACCCTCCATCAAGCTTAAAAAACACCCACCCAAGACCCTCCTTCAAGATAAAAAACACCCACCCAAGACCCTCCTTCAAGATAAAAACACCCACCCAAGACCCTCCTTAAAGATAAAAACACCCACCCAAGACCCTCCTTCAAGATAAAAACACCCACCCAAGACCCTCCTTCAAGATAAAAACACCCACCCAAGACCCTCCTTCAAGATAAAAACACCCACCCAAGACCCTCCTTCAAGATAAAAACACCCACCCAAGACCCTCTTTCAAGATAAAAACACCCACCCAAGACCCTCTTTCAAGATAAAAACACCCACCCAAGACCCTCCTTCAAGATAAAAACACCCACCCAAGACCCTCCTTCAAGATAAAAACACCCACCCAAGACCGTCCTTCAAGATAAAAACACCCACCCAAGACCCTCCTTCAAGATAAAAACACCCACCCAAGACCGTCCTTCAAGATAAAAACACCCACCCAAGACCCTCCTTCAAGATAAAAACACCCACCCAAGACCCTCCTTCAAGATAAAAACACCCACCCAAGACCGTCCTTCAAGATAAAAACACCCACCCAAGACCCTCCTTCAAGATAAAAACACCCACCCAAGACCGTCCTTCAAGATAAAAACACCCACCCAAGACCCTCCTTCAAGATAAAAACACCCACCCAAGACCCTCCTTCAAGATAAAAACACCCACCCAAGACCCTCCTTCAAGATAAAAACACCTACCCAAGACCCTCCTTCAAGATAAAAACACCCACCCAAGACCCTCCTTCAAGATAAAAACACCCACCCAAGACCGTCCTTCAAGATAAAACACCCACCCAAGACCCTCCTTCAAGATAAAAACACCCACCCAAGACCCTCCTTCAATATAAAAACACCCACCCAAGACCCTCCTTCAAGATAAAAACACCCACCCAAGACCCTCCTTCAAGATAAACACCCACCCAAGACCCTCCTTCAAGATAAAATTGTACATTTTTAGATAGAAAAATTTCCCGGCTTCTCTTACAGGCGAGCGATAGCAAGCCTGTAATTTAAGAGAAATCGGCCTTTGGCCGGGATATTTTTCTATAAAAAAAAATACAAATTTAACTTGAAGGAGGGGGTGACCGGTCAACTCAACCAGTAGACCATTTCAACCAGTAGCTCTCAACCAATACGGTTAGGTTAGGTTAGTACTGTATTTTGGCACTGGTTTGGTTGATCTGGGTTAATTTGCCACTGGTTGAGAGCTACTGGTTGAAATGGTCTACTGGTTAGGTTAGTACTATATTTTGGCACTGGTTTGGTTGATCTGGGTTAATTTGGCACTGGTTGAGAGTTACTGGTTGAAATGGTCTACTGGTTAGGTTCGTACTATATTTTGGCACTGGTTTGGTTGATCTGGGTTAATTTGGCACTGGTTGAGAGCTACTGGTTGAAATGGTCTACCGGTTAGGTTAGTACTGTATTTTGGCACTGGTTTGGTTGATCTGGGTTAATTTGGCACTGGTTGAGAGCTACTGGTTGAAATGGTCTACTGGTTAGGTTAGTACTATATTTTGGCACTGGTTTGGTTGATCTGGGTTAATTTGGCACTGGTTGAGAGCTACTGGTTGAAATGGTCTACCGGTTAGGTTAGTACTGTATTTTGGCACTGGTTTGGTTGATCTGGGTTAATTTGGCACTGGTTGAGAGCTACTGGTTGAAATGGTCTACTGGTTAGGTTAGTACTATATTTTGGCACTGGTTTGGTTGGTCTGGGTTAATTTGGCACTGGTTGAGAGCTACTGGTTGAAATGGTCTACCGGTTAGGTTAGTACTGTATTTTGGCCCTGGTTTGGTTGATCTGGGTTAATTTGGCACTGGTTGAGAGCTACTGGTTGAAATGGTCTACTGGTTAGGTTAGTACTATATTTTGGCACTGGTTTGGTTGATCTGGGTTAATTTGGCACTGGTTGAGAGCTACTGGTTGAAATGGTCTACTGGTTAGGTTAGTACTATATTTTGGCACTGGTTTGGTTGATCTGGGTTAATTTGGCACTGGTTGAGAGCTACTGGTTGAAATGGTCTACTGGTTGAGATGACATGGAACCGAAGGAGGGTCTTGGGGGTTTCTTTGTATTTGTGGCTTGATGGAGGTCTAGGCAGGAAACTTAAAATATAATCGCTACATAAATGAGTAGATAAATACGCCCATTCCCCCTTAAGGGGAGGCAGACCGTTTTTTCTGGACCCCCTTCTCCCTAATGTTTAGCCCCACTAGTTTTGAGATTATAAGAAATTCGGCCCATTAGTTTGACAATTTAAATACCTTTCGCCCCATTTCGTTGTCAATTTTAAGACCTTTCGCCCCATTTCGTTGTCAATTTTAAGACCTTTCGTGCCATTTAGGTGTCGATTATTTCCTGGCGAGCGATAGCGAGCCTGCAATTTTAAGAGGAACCGGCCTTTGGCCGGGACATTTTTCTACCGAAAAATGTACAAATTTATCTTGAAGGGGGGTCTAGGGGGTGTTTTTCTAATGCTTGATGGAGGTCTAGGGGGTGTTTTCTAATGCTTGATGGAGGTCTAGGGGGTGTTTTTCTAATGCTTGATGGAGGTCTAGGGGGTGTTTTTCTAATGCTTGATGGAGGTCTAGGGGGTGTTTTTCTAATGCTTGATGGAGGTCTAGGGGGTGTTTTTCTAATGCTTGATGGAGGTCTAGGGGGTGTTTTTCTAATGCTTGATGGAGGTCTAGGGGGTGTTTTTCTAATGCTTGATGGAGGTCTAGGGGGTGTTTTTCTAATGCTTGATGGAGGTCTAGGGGGTGTTTTTCTAATGCTTGATGGAGGTCTAGGGGGTGTTTTTCTAATGCTTGATGGAGGTCTAGGGGGTGTTTTTCTAATGCTTGATGGAGGTCTAGGGGGTGTTTTTCTAATGCTTGATGGAGGTCTAGGGGGTGTTTTTCTAATGCTTGATGGAGGTCTAGGGGGTGTTTTTCTAATGCTTGATGGAGGTCTAGGGGGTGTTTTTCTAATGCTTGATGGAGGTCTAGGGGGTGTTTTTCTAATGCTTGATGGAGGTCTAGGGAGGAACTAAAAAAATATATGAATAACTGAATTAATAGACCAAACAAACGGCCAGTCATCCCCTTAAGTGTCTTGATTACATGTTGATGTTGACCTCTCTCTCTCTCTCTCTCTCTCCACAGGGATGACCTAGGAGGACCCAAGCTCGCTTACCATTGGCCGCTTAAGGAGGGGTAGTACTCGCTTTTTGTGAAGCCCCTTCTCCCTCATGTTTAGCATATGAGTTTTGAGGTTTTAAGTCGTTCGTTCCTTAGTTTGGCGAATTTTTGAGACCTTTCACCCCATTTTTGTGTCAATATTAAGACCTTTCATGCCCTTTAGGCGTCAATTTTTTTCCTGGCGAGCGATAGCGAGCCTCTTATTTTAGAGCCAACCGGAACATTTTTCTACTGAAAAATGTACACATGTATCTTGAAAGGGTCTCTAGGGAGTGATTTTTTAAGTTTGATGGAGGTCTAACGAGGAAACTCAAAATTTAATAAATAAATTAATATGTAGCCCAAAACAAGCACCACCCCCTTAAGGGGAGGAAGACCGTGTTTCTGGACCCCCTTCTCCCTAATGTTTAGCCCCACTAGTTTTGAGATTATAAGACGTTCGGCCCATTAGTTTGGCGATTTTAACACCTTTCGCCCCATTTCGTTGTCAATTTTAAGACCTTTCGTGCCATTTAGGTGCCGATTATTTCCTGGCGAGCGATAGTGAGCCTGCAATTTTAAGAGGAACCTGCCTTTGGCCGGGAAATTTACAAATTTATCTTGAAGGGGGGGGGGGGGGTCTAGGTGGTGTTTTTCTAAGCTTAATGGAGGTCTAGGGAGGAAACTAAAAAAAATATATGAATTAATAGACCAAACAAACGGTCTGCCTCCCTATAACCAAACCCCCTAAAAACCAACGGCCTCCCCTTAACCTTCAGAAACTTACATTGTTGTTGTATTTCTGGTAAATAGCCATGTTTACGGCTCCAACTTCCTTATAGAACAAACCTGGCAAGTGGTCAAATTTTGGCCACTTGCGAGTTTCGGTCTTTAACCCGGCAAGCGCGATAGGCCTCACGGAAGGCTTCCTATAGGGAACGCGATAGGCCTCACGGAAGCAGGACCATAAAAAAAGCTTTCCAAAAAAAAAAAGGGCCTATCAAAAAAAAAAATTTGTCTCTAGGTGAGATAATTCCCCTCCATTCCCCTCCAGTACTCATCCATGTAAATCTCACCCACCCCCCTCCCCTCCTTCCCCACCCCTTATTCCCCCCTCCCTCCCCTCCTCAATTATCACCTATTTTCCCTCTTATTATCATCATTTATCGGTTATTTTTCTCTCCCGCGATAATGTAGCACAAGTGGGTTGCAGAAAAGATCGATATGTAACACCAAGACACCAGCCCACACCGCCCCGCTTGTCTCAGTTACCTCACAGACAGCGAGAGAGGAGGGTTGACTGTAGCTCTCTCTCGCCTGACATTACGACCGGGTGGCCAATATCTTCGTTTTTTCACCACCCAAATGCTTTTCCCACTTATTTTAGCACTCTTGAAGGTTCATATATACATCATATATGTAAAATAAAAGCATACCGAAAACAAATAATGGTCTATATTGTAAATATAACGAATTCTGTCAGAATCCAAGGCTAGAAATACACAAATAACTACCCTAGCTCCTAGGGCTATTTAGCGCTTAACAGGTTAAGGAAGTTGTTGTTGTTGTTGTTCCTCAAGCTGCCTGGCCGAACAGCCCCAAGGCCCCGAATAAGGCCAAGGCCATAATCGAGCGCCCCCAAAGAACCCTCCCTGCCGACCACAATAAAGCCTGGGTGACCGAAGCCACTCCATGGCGGGGAGCTAAGGAGGGTGCGGAAACGCCCGGGAAACCAAAGCCCCACCCAGGGCCCTGTGCCCCTCAGCAATTATGAAGAGAAAGTTGAGGGGCAAAGGAAGAATGTGACGCTTTGGCTTCCAATCATGGTAGATTGGGAGGTCAATCCACGTTAGAGACGCAGTCACTTGAGATCTAGAAAATATATAACTAAAAGGAACAGTCAGAGTAAGCTATGGATATGGCAGAGAAAGTTGGAGCCGTAAGCATCGATATTTAGCAGTATTACCGGCTAAAATACGGTCGTCGTTTATTTATAAATACATAAAACCCAATTCAACGTACCATTTAGCCATCAGCAACCTACATTATTATTGCATTTCTGTTTAACCCTCTCCGACATATGACGCAATTTTGAGCCTATTAGGGATACTTTAAAGCCTTTGTTACCATCAGGGATATTTAGAAACCTTTAGTTTAGTTACTTCAACCTCTGCAGTTGTCTTTGAGTTAGCTGTGTTGAGCCTATTGGGGATACTTTAAAGCCTTTGTTACCATCAGGGGTATTTAGAAACCTTTAGTTTAGTTACTTCAACCTCTGCAGTTGTCTTTGAGTTAGCTGTGTTGAGCCTATTGGGGATACTTTAAAGCCTTTGTTACCATCAGGGGTATTTAGAAACCTTTAGTTTAGTTACTTCAACCTCTGCAGTTGTCTTTGAGTTAGCTGTGTTGAGCCTATTGGGGATACTTTAAAGCCTTTGTTACCATCAGGGGTATTTAGAAACCTTTAGTTTAGTTCCTTCAACCTCTGCAGTTGTCTTTGAGTTAGCTGTGTTGAGCCTATTGGGGATACTTTAAAGCCTTTGTTACCATCAGGGGTATTTACAAACCTTTAGCTTAGTTACTTCAACCTCTGCAGTTGTCTTTGAGTTAGCTGTGTTGAGCCTATTGGGGATACTTTAAAGCCTTTGTTACCATCAGGGGTATTTACAAACCTTTAGCTTAGTTACTTCAACCTCTGCAGTTGTCTTTGAGTTAGCTGTGTTGAGCCTATTGGGGATACTTTAAAGCCTTTGTTACCATCAGGGGTATTTACAAACCTTTAGCTTAGTTACTTCAACCTCTGCAGTTGTCTTTGAGTTAGCTGTGTTGAGCCTATTGGGGATACTTTAAAGCCTTTGTTACCATCAGGGGTATTTACAAACCTTTAGTTTAGTTACTTCAACCTCTGCAGTTGTCTTTGAGTTAGCTGTGTTGAGCCTATTGGGGATACTTTAAAGCCTTTGTTACCATCAGGGGTATTTACAAACCTTTAGCTTAGTTACTTCAACCTCTGCAGTTGTCTTTGAGTTAGCTGTGTTGAGCCTATTGGGGATACTTTAAAGCCTTTGTTACCATCAGGGGTATTTACAAACCTTTAGTTTAGTTACTTCAACCTCTGCAGTTGTCTTTGAGTTAGCTGTGTTGAGCCTATTGGGGATACTTTAAAGCCTTTGTTACCATCAGGGGTATTTACAAACCTTTAGCTTAGTTACTTCAACCTCTGCAGTTGTCTTTGAGTTAGCTGTGTTGAGCCTATTGGGGATACTTTAAAGCCTTTGTTACCATCAGGGGTATTTACAAACCTTTAGTTTAGTTACTTCAACCTCTGCAGTTGTCTTTGAGTTAGCTGTGTTGAGCCTATTGGGGATACTTTAAAGCCTTTGTTACCATCAGGGGTATTTACAAACCTTTAGCTTAGTTACTTCAACCTCTGCAGTTGTCTTTGAGTTAGCTGTGTTGAGCCTATTGGGGATACTTTAAAGCCTTTGTTACCATCAGGGGTATTTAGAAACCTTTAGTTTAGTTCCTTCCACCTCTGCAGTTGTCTTTGAGTTAGCTGTGTTGAGCCTATTGGGGATACTTTAAAGCCTTTGTTACCATCAGGGGTATTTACAAACCTTTAGCTTAGTTACTTCAACCTCTGCAGTTGTCTTTGAGTTAGCTGTGTTGAGCCTATTGGGGATACTTTAAAGCCTTTGTTACCATCAGGGGTATTTACAAACCTTTAGTTTAGTTACTTCAACCTCTGCAGTTGTCTTTGAGTTAGCTGTGTTGAGCCTATTGGGGATACTTTAAAGCCTTTGTTACCATCAGGGGTATTTAGAAACCTTTAGTTTAGTTCCTTCCACCTCTGCAGTTGTCTTTGAGTTAGCTGTGTTGAGCCTATTGGGGATACTTTAAAGCCTTTGTTACCATCAGGGGTATTTACAAACCTTTAGCTTAGTTACTTCAACCTCTGCAGTTGTCTTTGAGTTAGCTGTGTTGAGCCTATTGGGGATACTTTAAAGCCTTTGTTACCATCAGGGGTATTTACAAACCTTTAGTTTAGTTACTTCAACCTCTGCAGTTGTCTTTGAGTTAGCTGTGTTGAGCCTATTGGGGATACTTTAAAGCCTTTGTTACCATCAGGGGTATTTACAAACCTTTAGTTTAGTTACTTCAACCTCTGCAGTTGTCTTTGAGTTAGCTGTGGGCAGAACACTAATTGTGGAGAGGTAATTATAAGAGAGAGAACTCTATTTCTTATTGCTAATCTGGCAACCTCTGCGTCATATGTGTCTGAAGGGGTTAATATCGATGTTTACGGCTCCAACTTCCTTGTAGACCGAAACTGGCAAGTGGTCAATTGAGGCCTCTCGAAGTCAAGGGGCCTACGAACCAAATCACAGTTTCGAGTAATAAGGGGTTAAAGTCTAAGAAAGGTACTGCACTCCAAAATTATACTCCTATGACAATATTATACATCAATGGAAAGCTCTCGACCTGACAAATAAAAATGATGTTGGTGTTGGAGTGCAGTACCTTTCTTAGACTTTAACCCCTTATAACTCGAAACTGTGATTTGGTTCGTAGGCCCCTTGACTTCGAGAGGCCTCAATTGGTATCCGTCTAGATAACAGTTAGGGGGTTCCGGGCCTACGTCTCTCTCATGCTTAGCCCCATTCGGTTTGAGATTTTCTGACATTCGTCCCATTAGTTTGGCGATGTTAACCCCTTCAGTACCATGACGTAACTTTCATCATATTCTGGTTACAATTAGACGATTTTATATAGCTTGTAATTTAGTACCTCTAAAGCCGGTATCACACGAGGGATTTTATGGTCAACATTCGCAAATCAACATTTTTCTGGCAACATTTCTGGAATATTTTGCGCTGGTATCGCAAACTAGACTGTTGTTAGATGAATTTAGGTGGCCAAAATATTCTAAATGTCGACCTCATAAGCTGCCAGACCAGTGTTGAGGATAAATGTTGAGTGAAAAAGCGCTCGTGTGATACCGCCTTAAAACTGAATGAAGTAAATATGATTTCAATAAACCCTCTGAATAACAAAGGTCCTTCTTCAACTTTGTTTATTTTCTATGTGAGTGAGGGAGAGAGATAAAAGGCAGAACTGACTGTAGCGAGTACCTCCCCCTTAGTTGAAAGAGTGACAGGGCAAAAATCAAGGGATGTTCGAGCCAAAATGCCTGGACATACGGAGTTTGAAGCAATTTAAGTCATAGGAAGAGGTGTATAGGATTACGAAATACAAGATTCAAAATACAGTCCTTATTAATGAGAACATGTAGTCAGATGTTAAGAGGGAGTTTTCTGGACCCCCTTCTCCCTCAGGTTTAGCCCCATTAGTTTGGAGATTTTGAGACATTTGACCCATTTGTATGGTGATTTTAAGACCGTTCGTGTTGATTTTTTCCCGGCAAGCGATAGCAAGTCTGTAATTTAAGAGGAGCCAGCCTTGGGAGTAATTGTTTAAAGTTTGATGGAGGTCATATATATATATATCAGACCTATGAGAGTTCCGTGTGGAGCTCAGTGGTCTGGTTAATCTGCTCTACATAACATATATATATATATATGAATTAATACAAACCTCCCCGTAACACTGTAAACAGTTGTAACGGCGAAGCCTTTTATATTTTAATCTAGCAATATTTAGATTATTGTGTGCATTTTAAGAAGGGTCTGTGGTAGTAGAAAGGATTAAGTGATATAATTGGAAGCCTGATATTACCTGGAGGTCCTTCTTAAATGTAATACAATCGTTAACCCCTTCTGTACCGGCGACGTCTTTTTAATTTGATTCTAGCGCTATTTAGACTATGTTCTGCAGTTTAAGAATGATCTGTGGTAGCTAAAAGGATTAATTGAGATAGTCTGTAGCTTTTTAATTGCTAGAGGTCCTTCCTAAGCTAAATACAATCATCTAGTAGTTGCCTGAATCTAATTAAAAGAACGTCACTGGTCATGCACGGGTTAATTAATAGTAGCCAGGATAAGGTTACAAGGACGGCACTGGTACTGAACGGGTTAATACAGATTTATCTAATGTTTCCTATATGATCTGTTATTGTATGAATTACATTCTGGTTTATTATTGTGAAAAATATATAACAACAAATACAAATAATTTCACCTATTTAATTTGCTCTTTTTCTTACCTTGGTCAGGTTAGGTGAACGTATTGGGGGATAATCTCTTACAACGGCACCTGGTATATAATTTTCCAAGAGTGTTTTTTAATGGGCCGGAGGATCCGGAGATCACTTTTCACCCTGGTGCGTAACCTATTTTACTGTCAGGCGAAACAGAGGCAACGGGTGTGAAGAGATTGCCAAAACTTCTCCACCTGCCGAGAATCTAATTCGGTCATCCCGGTTAGAAACCGAGCGCTCTACCAATGTCGCTACAGGTCACCCCTTATCCAAGAGTGTTGGGAGGGGACCTGACCCTATCCATTCCTCCTAATTCCCCTGCACAACCCCTGCATATCATGCTGCCCGAGAGCAGCCCTCTGTGTGTAAAGTCAGTGAAAATAGGCTATCCTAAACAGACCTCGGATGCGGAAATACCCTGAGCCGAACAGGCCAAGTGGGATATCTCTATTGGTCTAACTGGTAAGGTGTCTGCCTCACACCCAAAGGTCAAGAGTTCGTGCCCCCACCAGGGCATGATATTTTCGTAAGGCTATTTCCGCATTTAACGAAGTTTAGGTGTGTTGGTAAAATTGTTCAGATGGTTGAGAGTAAGATCGGAGCTCCATTAATCCTCTTTCGGGTATGGTGTGAAAACCGATCCCCACATGTGGGTCCCCCTGACAAGACAAGAGATAGGAAGCTGTTGGAGTGGCTCTGTTGTGTGTGTGTGTGTGTGTTGAGAGGGGTGTAATGCCCTCGAAAATGTCCCGCACCCACAATAATACTAACCCGAGTTGACGTCAGGTATAGCGTAAAATAGTCGTAGATGGCAAGTCCAATAAACTCATCACGTGATAACACCACGAGACTATCACCTGGTTCTTAAAAATCGGACTAAGGTTGCTATACTTTTAGTACGTCCGTGGTAGTACAGTGGGTTAGCGCGTGGGCCTGGTGGTGATGGTTGGGTCACTAACCAGGGTTCGAACCCCACCCAAGGCATCTCAAAACCTGTGGGTTTTTAGGGGGGTTAAATTCCCTTCAGAGGTTCGTACCCCGCGCCAGGTACCAGGAAAAGTTGATCCTAAAGGTAGCCTGGGGATATTTCAGGAGACCATGAATTCAAATCACACCCAGCATTTCAAGGGGAGAAGGGGTGTTGAAGAGAGAGGAAGATTGAAATTGGTACATACAGTAGTATCATAACAAATCATGTTTCCATTCTTTGTGTGTAGAGAGAGGAAGCTGTTGGAGTGGCTTTGTTGTTTGAATTTATTGAGGTACAAGCCTTTACAACGGCACCTCTTATATTGATGGAGAGTTTTGGGGAAGGAGAGAGAAAAAAGTGAGAGGGTCCGAGACAAGTTCATGGGTACAAAAAGAATATATTAAATTAATATTCCCATTAAAATAATAATCATAACCTCTTCGAATGGACTACATAATTATATAGACTGACGCTCGATGTCACTTGTCAGTGGAGACCCAATGAGCGGGTTGCTTGCTGATTGGTTCAATGGTGTGATGTGATTGATGATCTATTCTAGAATATGATTGGTTCCTTTGCAAATTCATTTACCAAGAAGGACATAGGAGGGCAGCACTCAGGAATTATTTGTGTGGTGGAATACCTGACAAAAATGGCGATCGGTGTTCGTGAGTTTCAGAGGTGGGGATGAGGGGGGCTAATATCTCGGTTATCATGCATTCCCGACGGTAATGACCTATGTAGCAAAAAAGTTATGTAACAAACCTTTACGACACACAAATATCGACGGCTCTGGTAGCGCACCTAAAGATAACCAATGCACAGATACACGATCATGGTCAAAGTGCGAGATAATTAACATCCCTATAAGTTTTAGGAAAGAAATTATGCTATTTCAAACTTCCTGGGTAGTTTTCGCGACTTAAATCCACACCAGTAAATGTTTGGGTAGAAAGGCTATATTTTAACCCTCTAAAGGTATAGCCTACCCCTGATAAGGAAAGAAAACAAGTGGAAGTTGCCTGGACTGCTTTTGTTTGCTGACGATACAGTTCTGATGAGTGGTAATGAGTGGGAGTTCCAGGGTCTGGTAAATATGTTTGGAACCGTGTGTGAGAAAAGGAACCTGGAGGTAAATGCGGGGAAGAGTAAGGTTATGGTCTTTGAAAAGGGTGCAACCACAGAGTGAGAGGTTAGGTTGAGCGGTCAAGTTATGGAGAATGTCAGCTCATTATGATTTAAGTATTTGGGCAGTGTGATGAGTAAAGATGGGAGTATGGAGGATGAAGTGCGGGAGAGGGTGCAACAAGGGAAGAGGGTTGTAGGAACACTGAAAGCAGTGACAAGGAATAGGATGGTCAGCATGGAAGTTAAAAATTGTTTGATACAGTGGTAATCCCGACATTGAGTCATTGACGTGCCAAGTGAAGAATGGACGTTGTTGGAGAGGCACAAATCAAGAATGAGAAGGGTGGAAATGAGTTACTTGAGAAATGCATGTGGAATTACATGTAGGGATAGACAGACGAATGAGGAAGTATGAGAGCGGTTTGGGGTTGATGTGGATGTGCTGGAAAGTGTGAAAAGGAACACCTTGAGATGGATCGGCCATGTGGAACGTATGGGAAGCGAGAGAATGACTAAGATAGTGTACGAGAATGAGGTGGAAGGACAAAGAGGGAGAGGTGGACTGAGAGTGAGGTGGAGGGATAGAGTTGAGAGAAAACGGGTTTAGTTGGGAGGAGGGGTGTCGGCTGACAGGGGACAGACGTGCTTGGGGGCGATTCATTCATGGTCACACCTTCGGGGATCATGACGTCTGACAATAGATATAAATAGATAGAAGATTATGACGCATTTTGACAGTTTGTTCTGGCTATCATTAGACGATTTTATGCAGTTTAGGAAGGATCTGTGGGAATTATAAGAGTAAAGACTATCTCAATTAACCCTCTGATATCCATATTTAATATTTTTGTGATATGACCCAGCCAGGGCTCGAACCCAGGGCAGTAGAGCAGCACTCCAACACCACTAGGCGACCGAGGAGCTAAAAGTAAATATACTTTTCCTAATCTGAATAAAATCGTCTATAAATACCCAGAAAACAGAAAAGTAATGTGTCATCGGATCTTGAGAGGTTTAAACTTCCCGGGTACTCTACACAACTTTAAATCCCCCAAGATCCGGCAGAGGGCGGGTCCGTCATCAAAACAAACCAGTCGAAGCACAGACGCCGACGGAGGGAAAGTTACGGGAGAACATAGAGAACTAATCTCCTTTTATCTCGGCCATCCGTTCCCACCTTTCTATTATTTTGCGGCAGGAAGTTGTAGGAATTAATTGCCGGCAAGATGATGGCCTACGCGGATATAGACGAAGGTAAAAATATTGATTAATGAGTAATAGATGGAATAATAAAAACGTTCTGGCAACTCTTACTCAATGTTATGTCAACTGAAAAAATAAAATAATGTCAACTCCTTGATGGCTTGTCTGTCTTTCCTGTATGATTATGTGTGTATGTGGAAGTAGATAGTTATGAGGTTATTAAAGTGTTATAATCTTTACGCCACTTTTAGTAGCCTAGCCTATAGTCTAGCCTAGGCCTATTATTTTCTTTGGTCCTAGGGACCTAGGCTAGGCTATCCCATCCCTAACTTTCAACTTTGCCTATTTTTGTGTAGGCCTAGCCTATATTTTTAGGCTTGTCTACAGTCCTACTCGTCTATCCATGCAAAATTACTTGCTAATACATTTAGCCTAGGTTAGAATTGTCGGGACTCGGGAATGATGACAGTAGGCTAGCCTAGGCCCTAGTACTGTATCCGGGTGTACGGTCGTCATGTTTACATAGGTCGATCGATTGCGGTTAAATTACCGTCTATTTTTTCTGTTATTTACCCCTTGCTGGCAATATATAGGCTAGGATGACAATAAGTCATGAGGGAGTGAGGGGACAATGCCCCCCCCCTCAACCTATTGTATCTCACTGTACCCACATATAGCCTAGGCGCCGTATACGGGAACATAATTGCGAGCGTCCGCATAGTGTAGGCCTAAACAAGGTGGGCGGTAGCCTATGCCTGAATTCTACATTATTGCCGAATTGTCTAGGGCAAAAAATATCGTAATTGTTTAATCGAAGTCCTCTTTTTCTAGTTATTAAAAACGTATTCTATGGTGTATTATAGCCTATGATATAGGCTATAGAAGCAATAGAACTGTTCAAATGACCTGGGAAGTGTATATTAAACCAAATACAAAACTTTAAATAATGAGGTAAGAGATCATCATCATTCATCATCATCTCCGACGCCTTGCTTCCCCCTGGGAAACCCCCACTAGAGGATGGCCATGACAGAAACGTCTCCAAGCTACTTTGTCAAGACATGCCTCCTTTGCCTGTGCCACAATGCCCCTTCCTCTATGTGGAAGTTTTTCTTCAATATATTTTTCCACTTTCTTGTCCCATACCATAGGTGGTCTTCCACTAGTCACTACTAGCGGTTCCACTCACCTGACTCCCATATATCTTTCTTGGCATTCTGTCTTCATCCATTCTCTGAACATGACCATACCACCTCAAAGTACTTCTCTTTATCCACTCAACCTCACCACAATCAATGCCCAAAGCCTGCTCTTCCATTCCAAAGGACTCGTACACTTCCCTATTACTTGGCCCATCTAGCCTATTCATGCCAGCTGCCATTCTGAAAAAGCTCATCTCCACAGCTCTTAGTTTGAAGAGGTCCTCGTCCAGTGTGCCAAAATTCGCCCATTTTCTTCGTGATCCCGAACCTAACATCTGAAAAAAATATTGATACTGAAATTGGCTAAGAGCCTGTGACTCCCGGGGCGGCCGGGAGCCCCGCTAAACCTGCCATTCTATATCTACATTACACTCATCAAACGATAGTTGCTTTGCTCTACACTGTACTCTACATTGGCTATGATCTTAGAACTATTATATATCACCTGTATTGAAGTCCAAATGCAGCTACTAATGTAAATATAGACGGATAAATCCAGAGCTCAAGTCATGAAAGCTAAATGTTTACACTGTGAAAACACAACTTGTTCGGTTCGGATGAGGTGACTGACTTTAGCACCAATATAACAAATATATATTACAATAAGGAAACAGCCATCGTTCATAGAACGAACTCCTGGATGGGAGAGTCCGCTAAAACAAACAAACAACCAACCAATGTACCCCTACACTCCGATGTTATATTGCGCCGAAGGCTGAGTCAAGACGAACACAACTACCGTAATTTTATTGGCACTCGAATGCTCAATAATATGTAGATTAAAGGATAATAATAGGTATTTATCTAAAACTATGTACAGTCGACCCTCGCAAATCCGGACTTTCAACAATCCGGACACAATCCGGAGTCCGGTCCGATCGTCCGGTAGTGCGTACCGTAACGCATACTTGTCCGAATACTTAAAATTTTGTCCGGTAGGTCAAATATACGTCTCCGATATACGTAAGACCAAGGACAAGTTAAAGAACTATGCTGCTAAATTTTGTGTCGAAGGCATTAAATCTAAAACTGGCAAAGCAAGACCAAGGAAAAATATGACCACAGCTGATCATTCCCAGCTAGATGCAGCTGTACTGAAGTGGTTTCTTCAGGAGAGGTCTAGTGGCGTGAATGTTTGTGGAGGAAGAGAACCTAACCCTCTCTCAAGTATATAACGCCGATGAGACTGGATTTTACTGGCGTTCTATGCCCAAAAATACCCAGGTACACAATTTTCTGAATCCGGACTTTTCCTGAATTCGGACAAGGCCCAGTCTCTTTTAGTCCGAATTTGCGAGGGTCGACTGTATATATTAACTAAACTACTCCATGTGTTTAATATATTGACTGAATTTCACTGAAATGAATAATGTAAAATATTAATTTAAGTTTGAATGTTAGTTTTTTGATCCTGATCTGATCCCAATTAAACTCCCACAAAATACAGATATTTGTTCGTATGTGTTAATTTTATGGGGTCTCTAATTTCTTAAAAATAGTGAATGAATATAAATTTTATGTGTTTGACAAAGAGCGCAAGACCTTGAGGCATAAGGTAAGCTATAAATTAGTACGATTTTATGATGAATTATTGGTTTTTCAGGGGTATTTATGTAATGGATCAATGGAAAACAACGAACGAAAATCAGCTATGTTTTCCATTGTGGTGTTTACGAGAATAATCCAATGATGACGTCAAATTAGCTTGCCGCCAATCAACTGTGGAACACTTGGAAATGTGTTAGCTGTTATTTACCGATATATTTGTGGAAAAATAGAGTGAATTAAGGGGCTGGAATATAACATTGACTTCATGTGAAGTGCGAGTGCCCTACACATTCTAAAATTGTGCATATTAATCTTGGGGAACTCATTATATATAAGGTATAAGTTCAAGGTGATACTTTGGATAAACCTGACTTCTAGCAAGCACCAAACAGCAATTTTGTAAGTAGCCAAGCATATTATTTTGTTCAGATAAGCCTAGGCCTACTTGTATTAGCCTAGGCCTATGATGATAATGATGATTTGAAGCAGAAATGAGTAGCCTAGGCTGAGGCTAGGCGTATTAGGCTTAGGATAACCCATTATCCAACAATCTTAGGACTGCCCCCACTAGTGGGGCTATGTATAATGTATTGATAGGCTAATGAAGATCAAGGAAGATTTGAGGTTAAAGACAGTAAAAAATAAGGTTAGCTAGGCTCTTAACCCGGGAACGGCGAAGGTCCTCAATTATGGTAATTATTTAGAAGATGACCTTTTTTTCTAGTTATTAAAAACTTACTCTATGGTGTATTATATGATATATAGAAGCAATAGAACTGTTAAAATGACCTGGGAAGTGTATATTAAACTTAGCCTAGACCAACATTCCTGTTTTTTTTTTTTTTTTTTTGTAAGGCTAGGCTAGGCTAACCTAGCCTAGGCTACTCTTGAGTTTTGGAACACAGTAGGCCTAAGCCTAGGCCTATTTTAGATGTCTAACTTTTAAAATAATAATATAAAAATACGTAGGCTAGGCCTAGGCTAGGATTAATTTGTTTTTATCATTATACAGAAAGTTAATTTGTGTTACCACTCAAAAAAAACAGCGTCATTCGACACGACACCCTGGCTAGGCTATAGCCTATGACAATAACAGTTTGCCGTCATGCCGTGGGATTATAGGGGTAGACCTGTCACTGAAGAATACATTCGCAGTCTTACCGTTTGTTTTTGTTTTCAAGGTATAGGCTATAGGCAGAATAGGCTACAGTAGTATCTTATCTACTGGTATCTTATTTTATTGTAGTTTATATTATGAGTGGAAGATTTGCAATAACTTACCCTAACCAAAGTCCAAACTTAGTGTCCAAAGTGGGATCTGCACCCTGCCTCTATGTTCTCATTTTGTATACCGGTAACTTTTTAGCCAGATTACCGGTACAATTTAATAAGTGTACAGCCAGCAGCTAGGCCTACCGCCTACAGTGCATTTATAGATTTCCCGGAATCCCGGCCATGACTTGGGTATCACTAAAGAATCTTTCCGCAGCCTTATGTACAATTGTTTGTTTTTATTTCTTCAAGGAATATAGTACAGTAGTTTATTGTTCAATTGTTTATATGTTCAATTGTTATGAGTAGATAATTTGCATTACCTTACCCTAACCTAACTTTACTTAGTCTTAGTGTCCAAAGTGGGGGCTGCCACTATCCCCACAGTCCACACACCCGCTAACTAACATATATTATTGGTATGTCTTGTCATTACTATAACCTGACTTCATGGGGGTAACGGAGACTTGATTGAATATTTTCGGAATTAGCCTCGCAGAATCTCGAGTCTTTTAAAGTTGTGAAAATTAAAGTAAGTTTCTACGTTCCTACTGATTGTACTTAACCCGAGATGGGAATAGCCTACCCAGGTATTTTTTTACTCGGCCCAGGGAAAATAATAGACAAACAAATGTTCTAATCAAAGTTTATTCTTGAAACTTGGTACCGGTATGTATTTTAACCAGTACTCTATAGTAACTCATGTATCATATGAAAGGATATAAATTAAGTATGTAATAGTTCTTGGAATGCAACAACAAATATACATGAAATCTTTATTGGACAAAAGTTACAAAACTAAAACAGGGACTGCTAAGAATAATTTAAAAACCTGTTTTCAATGCCTATATTTGTGGACCTGAAGTGAATCTCTTTGAGACTGAAGTACAGGCAGCCAGCTCCCCTAGTATCCTGATTAAACACCAGTAAACATACATAACATCCCTTTTACTTACAATATTATTCATTCCTTTTAATAAATTTTGAGCATGTATTGTGCGTATATTTACCTTCACATCTCAAAATTTCTCCGGCGGCCGGGGGGCTACGCCCCCCGGACCCCCTGTTATATACCGGGGGGCTGTGCCCCCCGCACCCCCCGCAGACGCCACGCAAAGTTGATCCTTGTAAGCTTACAAAAATGATCCAGAACTGGATAATTTTTGTTTTGGCACCCTGTAGTATCTTTTGATGATGTGCGGATATGTATATTTGACTTGTAATAAATACATTGAAGTATTACAAATCTTCGCAAACCCATAAACAGGGAACGTGAGCTGGGTTTAGACCGTCGCGCACCCATACACAGGGAACGTGAGCTGGGTTTAGACCGGTCGCGAGACAGGTTAATTTTCGGTTAGGTTAGGTTAGGCTAATAACAAAAATACTAAAATGCGACGGTCCTCGGTATTAACCCTTGTCTAGCGGGCCCTCTGTGGCCGTTTTGGGCCTTTTCAGGCCATTCTGACAGCTATATCAACCATCAGTATGAAAGGAACTGTATTGCGTCGAAAACTAGGTGGAAATCGCTACACAAAGACGTCAGCTACGTAGCACTCGTGGAGCACTGACAGTGTTACCTCGAAGATGGAAGTTTAGCAGATTTTGCTACCTTGCTCACTTTTAGCGAACTATTGGTTACACTGTGATCCTCTCGCGCGGTGGGGGAACTGGAGTTAGTGTGGGCCGGGAGGCCACAGATATCGGACGTATGGATCATTACTATCCCACTCATTTTCACTCGATTTTCACCCTTTTTTCACCCGTTTTTTGCCTGTTTTTTCTACTCGACTTAAGTCGTGAGCCGCTCTTTAACCCTCCAACCCCGGCTAGGGAATATCGTGACTGTACTTTGTGTCCGGGGGTTTTCAGGAATTTTGGTCCCTGTTGATTCACATGTTACTCCTGAAATACATTACACAAAGTTATAAAAAAAACAGAAAAATGTAGCACAAACCTTCATGTGTAGAATGCCGTTGAGTAGAGGTCTCTAGCCCAAGTGATTGCATAATGGTGAGCGCGGGAAGTGGAGTGATTTTTATGCGTGAAAATCATCCCGCGTTCGGATGCGTCGCCTTTGCCCAGGCCCCGGCTTGGCTAACCTACTGTTTTCTTAGCCACTCGTCGCGCAAAACCTTTTACCTCCCGGAGGCGATTTTATGTATTGATAGTGATGTTATTATAGTTATTTGGAGTCCAATTATATAAAATATGTGTATTAGGCTATCATTGTAACACATATTTCACATTTTCACTCGATACCGTAGTTTTTATGAGTAATTGAGGTAGGTTATTGTTATATTAGGCACTGATTATTCGTTATCACAGGTGTTTATTATACTTTGGCCATCTAATATTATGTCATGTGTCACTTTCACTTAGTTATATGCTTTGTAAACGTTTTATATACAATTTATTGTGTCTTTTTTCACTTATTTATATATGTTTTCATAATACATGACTTTTTTATCACAATACACCTGTACATTGTTTTATTTCCACTTGTTGCCTATATACATACATATTGTCAGTCTTTGGTACTTTCACTATGATTATTAGTTAGTACTCCTGCTTGCTGTGGTATTCAGCAAAGCACGGTATAGTACATAGTGACACCTGGCACTCCACACACTGCATGGTGGTCTTTTTGTGCTTCCTCGGCCTCACCTGGCTGTTCCAGCAGACATGGCACCGCCTTCTGCTAATGGTGACTCCATCTCGTTCCAGAGGCAGGTAACCGAGCTTGTGCACATTTAGATACTGTGCACACTGCATGCGGTCCTGAACGGGGCGCCCAGGTTGTGCCACTGCCCTCTGTGGAGCTAGAGCGGGGGCAGCACGCCCACGAACTTTGGCGGCGCGCACCCTAGGGCGGCCAGGAGCGCGACGGCGCCCAGGCCCAGCCCGGCGGCCAGCCCGGCGGCCAGGAGCACGACGGCCCTGGGCAAAGCGTCTGGGTTGAGGGTCGTCGATGTCCATAAAGTCGTCGTCATCGTCGTTGTCGTCAGAGCCGTCATCTTGCCCTGACGGTGGACCCAGGTAATCATGGCCAGAGTCATCTGTGAGGTGCCCTTCATCTTCAGAGCCCCCCTCATAATCTCGCGGGGAACGAATGATGCGTGGGCGGCGTGTAGGTCGGCGAGGTGGGGAAGGAGTGGCAGGTAAGGCTCTGTCATCTTCATGCAGAGGTTCGGGGCTCCTTGGCCTACGACGAGTCATAGACAGCACTGGTTCAGTGTCTGTAGGTGCAGCTAGGGATGCGAGGTCGAACACATCATCAGGAACCTCTGTTGTAGGCTGGAGAGGTGGGGTGGACCCTGGGGAAACTTGCGGGGGCGTATGGCTGGGAGCGGCAGGGGTGGAAGCCGCGGGAGCCTCGAACAAAGAGCGCCTACTTGTAGCTCCCTTTTTAACATATTTCATCCCTTTTCCCTTTTCTCTAGTAGTATGTCTCCTCTCGGGGGAAATAGTGGGTAAATAGGCCGAAAGTGGGGGGTCCTCAACCCTAGGGAGTGCTGGTGGTGGTGGGGAAGAATGGCGGGAGCCTGGGGCAACTTGGGTGGCGTGGGTAGATAAGGAAGACAATGGCGGGTCAACCTCAGCCTCCCGCTCAGCCTCACTATCATCACTTTCATCGTCATGGTCAAATCCACTAAAAAACGCGTATCTTTCATGGATTTCGTCTAGATCGTCAAAATCTTCACTATAGTGAGACTGATAAGACTCGGAGCTATCACTACCCAACTCATCAACACTATTTTTGCCTTCACCACGTTCATAACTCCTCAAAGCTATCTCAATACCTCCGGGAGTCAACGCATCTTGTACGTGCCTTTGCGTTAGGGCGCGACGAACATGGGCAGGCGTCGAAGGGAGCGTAGAATCGGACACAAGGGAATAACTTTTTGGGCTAGTATCCATGTTGGCGGCAGGGTAGAGACTGTTTTGGTGGCGTACATGCTGTCTGGTGGCGTCGCCTAGCGACGCCTGGTGACCACGGAGCGAAATTTTTACGCGCGCCATTCGAAAGCACACACGCAAGCAATGGTACAGTGTTGTACCACCCGGGTTCCTCGGGCCAAAAAAAAATGGTACACACGTGTACCACCCGGGGTCGAAGGGTTAAGGGTTAAACAACACTGTATTTCAAATAAAAAAGGGGGGGGGCAGAGCCCCCCCCCTCAACCCTGTCCTGTATCCCACGGCCTATAACGCAAGTCTTTATAAAAAATGGACCCAACAACTGGTTATAGCCTAAGCTTAGCCATTTTAAGTCGACCGCCAAGGCGGGACCGGGAAGTCACTCCGAGCGTAAAGTAAACAAAGCGACGCTACTTCCACGAACGCAACCGAGTTGTCTTTATATTTCGTCTCATATATTATCATTATTAAAGTGTCCCCATTGCTTTTTTACTGTTCTGTACACCAGAAAAGGCTGTAGCTTGGTGTTGGATGCGTGGAAACCGAAAAAAAATATGTATTAAATCGTTGGCGGTACCTGTCAAATAGGTGTCCAGTAACTAAAATCGTACCATATTTTTTTCACATAGGCTACTGTAGGTTTAACCCTCCTGGCCCGGGCTAGCCCTCCTAATGACAGTGCGGGGTACCCGGGCGATCTGGCCGAAAAACGTCTAGGCCTAGGCTACCGTATTTTTGTTTATTTTAACTGCTAGAAATTTCCCACGCATCTATAAACGTAGTGCGGTTTTCAATCTGTAGACTGGCGTTGAGTAGAGCTCTGTAAGTCAACTGGTTCAGTTGTGATGACGATTTCAGTGGAGCGAATTTTGCCGCGATGTTGACAATATCGGAGCTTTTCAGACACTAATTTCGTCTGACGTCACAACAATAACATTGATCCGCCGTCTCCTTATTGTTTTCGGAGGTGCGGTGACGCAACGATCGGCTTTGTTTACATGCGTCGGACGCACAGCGTTCAGACCAAGCTGAATAGGCTTTCAAGCTTACAGATTTTAACAGGACACCCGGGTTCCTGCCCATCTGCCGCGGTGTCATTTTAACATGCTGCCCGGGCCAGGAGGGTTAAACTTCCGGAAATTAATGGGTAAAAAAATAGGATTTTTTTTATTTTAATACCACAAATATCGATCGATGTTGAGACACGCTCCCCCGATAGTGATTAATAATAATAATAATAAGCATGTTACTTATTTCTCATAAGCGCCAATTTTTCCGAAGAATTCACTAGCGCTCGAAAAGAGAAAGAAAAAAGAACAAAAATCAATGCATCAAAAGAAGGCTTATATACAACACACATTTAACAATCACTAGCAGTGGCAAAATAGCCTAAACTCTATAGCCATCTGTCATGACACCTCTCTCAAGATCATAGCTTCTCTCAAAGAGAAAAGTCTTAAGTTGTCTCTTGAAGCATTCAACAGAACTCAGTTGTCTCATGGACAGCGGCAACCTGTTATACAACCTCGGAGACATGTAGGAGAATGACCTCTCAAAGAAAGAAGACTGCTGGAAAGCCCTTGGTTCATCAAGACGAAAAGGGTCATTGTCATGACGCACAACTACACCATGGTGTGCCGGTGGGCGCCTGAGCAGCTCCGCAAGGTACCTAGGCTCACCAAATTTGAGAACCTTAAAAGTCACCAAACACAACTTAAATTCTATTCTTGCTCTTACTGGCAGCCAGTGCAGTTCTATGTGAAGAGATGTAGTAGGAGTTCTAGGTGGAACACCAAAAATTAGTCTTGCGGCCCTGTTAAGAACAGACTGAACTTTCTTCAAAATATAATTTGGAAGACCCACCAACAGGGCATTGCAATAATCAACACGAGAGAAGACCAATGAGTGAACCAACGTCAGGAGGCAACGTCTGGTTATAAACGGCTTCACCAAATAGAGATTTCTGATGTGCAAGTAACAACTTTTAACTCTCTGGTTTACATGCTCTTTGAAATCTAATCGGGAGTTCACATATACACCCAGATTTCGAACAGAGTTGGCCGGTCGCAGCTGAGATCCACCCACATTGATGGAGAGGGCACCTACTATATCATCAGCTCTTCTATTTCCTCGGATGATGAGAATATCAGTTTTACCATCATTTAGTTTAAGTTTTCTCGCTCTCATCCACTTCTTGATATCAGACATCAACAATTCCATCTTACTCCGTATATCAACTATATTTGTGATTCTCACATAAATCTGGGTGTCATCTGCATAAAAGTGAAAGGTGACATTATGTGCACGAAGCAGAAGAGACAAACTGCTAATATAAATTATAAATAGGATAGGACCTAAAACTGATCCCTGCGGAACACCATACTGCAGGGGTGTCGAGTCCGAGACCACTTGATTTACCATCACACTCTGGGATCTACCTGACAAGTACGACCCAAGAAGCAAGAGAGCGGAGTCACGCACACCACAATCATAAAGATCACTCAATAACAACTCGTGATCCACTGTGTCAAAAGCCGCAGAGAGATCAAGCAAGACCAATAGTGAGGCCACACCATTGCAAATGTTCTCAACTAGATCATTATGTACTCTAATCAATGCTGTTTCAGTTGAATGATGCTGTCGGTAAGCAGACTGAAAAATTGGGATAGTTTCATTCTGCTGAAGTAGTGGTTGTAATTGGTCAAGTATTGCACGCTCTAATATCTTTGATATGAAGGACAGGTTGGAGACAGGACGATAGTTCAACATGTTCTCAACATAAAGTCCAGGCTTCTTTAGAGTAGGTCGGAGTAGTGCATGCTTTTCAGAATGTGGGAAGCTACCTTCAGAGAAGCACTTATTAATTATTTTGGAAATAAACTCAACTGTGTGATCATAGACTCTTGGTAGCTTGGAAACATTTATGGGATCCAACGGGCAAAATGTTTTATTGAGGTTTCTTATGTAGGACGAGATCATGACCACCTCTACTGAGTGAAAGGATGAGAGGACATTATTAGGAATGTGTCAGGGTTGGAGTACAACTGAAAGTTCTTCACCAACAGAAGCATCATCCAGTTCCTGTCTTATGCGAGTTATCTTGCCAGCAAAAAATGCCACAAAGTTGGCAGCCAACTCGGCATCGGGTACAGAAGGTCTAAGCTGACTCTGTTTTTCCAAGTAAACTGTTTACAATTGAAGCCAACCTCCTCTGGTCGTTACCACACGAGTCAACTTTTCCCTGATAATACACTTTCTTTTCATCTTTGATTTTGTGGACCACAGCTCTTCTGGCTGACAGATATTGCAACCATGTAGAGTCTGTTTTATTTTTCCGCCATTCACGTTCAGCTCTTCTACGCGCTCTTCTAAGAAATTTAACTCTAGTGCTATACCAGGGCGAATCATCTCGTACTATGATTTTCTTCTCTACTTCTGGACAGTGATGATCGAACACTAATTTAAGTGCATTTCCATGTACCTCCACCAGAGCTCATCTGAAGTAAGGTTGGAAGTATCAATACTTCCCAAGTACTGTTTTACTTCACTGCTAGCCAAATTTAGGTCTGCATTTTTATAATTTCTAAATCTGATTACTTTTTCATGTGTGAGTGGCTTAGGGAAATCAAAGCTGAAAGTAATCAAAGCATGATCAGAGGTATTAGGGTCAGCATTCTCAACATCAACATCCAGAACACCACCACAACCCACAGGAGAGAAAACCAAGTCAAGGGTGTGTCCTAAGATATGAGTTGGGTGGGACACATGGTTTACAAAATTGTTCTGATCAGTCAACTCAAGGAACTCAGGAGAGAATGGCTTCAGATGAGGGCTGTCAACCCAGTAATTAAAATCTCCACATATCAAAAGTCTTCCGGTTTTAGCAGAAAATTCCTCGAGAAACTGCCCAAACTCTTCCATAAAACCCCTATCTGTGCCACGATGGCCAGGCCTATAGACAACTGCCATTCTTAGAATTTGTTGATGGAGTTTTATTTCCACTTCCAACAGTTCATAATAAAGAGGGGCTGGGTTATGGCTTATTTGCAAGATATTCACCAGAGATGTGGAGTAGACAACTGCCACTCCACCACCCGGATGATCTCCCCTAGGCCTAGGAACATTTATTATGGAATGGGTTTTAGGCAATGCCGCCTGGATAATATTCAGATCTGACTCGAACAACCAGGTCTCAGTGAGACATAATACATCAAGGTTACGTTCATCCAAGATCTCGCAAATATGATCCATTTTGTTACGCAAGGAACGAACATTCAACAGACCCAGTTTCAACCGGCTCCCATGTGCATTTTTCAGTTTTTTGAACCTACAAAATTGGTGTTCTCAATAACTTTATTTCTCTGAGCTGTCATTAAAGGACAATTTCTACTTGAGGCGAAATGATTTGGCGGATCCGTAACTGATGTGGAGCTCATACAATTTATACATTTGGGGGAAGTCTTGTTGGTGCAGTCTTTTGAGTTATGAGTACCGGCACAGAAGTTGCATTTTGGATCCTCATTTTTCCGAAAACACCTGTCACTGGTATGACCAAAGCCCTGGCAATGGTAACATTGTGTTACCCAGAAGCGATCCCAATTTCATAATGACGAACCATGAGTGAGGTTGCGTGCGCTCATGATGAAGGCTCCTCAATTTTTTATGCTCTGCGCGGTAGATTCAAACTACGGTAAATGAGTGTTTGAAGAGGGTGCCTTATGTAATAGGCATAATCGTCAATGATGGAGGGGCCACTAATAAATAGGATGAACGGTAGGCCAGACTTACATCATCCCACTTTTAGTTGCCTCTTACGACACACAGTAGACACGTGGGGCATATTCTTATTTATCCTCTACCACCCAGGTTGTCTGGGATGGATTGCAGCAGTGAAAATTCTAATACAAATGAGACAGAGAAACAGTAAGATCTCTGATCTTCCCAATAATGGGGACCAAAATATGATGGTGAGACCGGGGATGCGCTAACTTCACACCACCAAACATTTCACCAATCATTTCAAACATTACTGTAATCTATATTTATCATAAACAATAAAGAGAATGGTACAAATAATACAATTAGTACTATATACGAGTCAGTCCTGGTGGTGTAATGGTTAAGGTGGCAAAAATCTGTGTGTGATAACCCGGGTTCGAATCCCGGCGGATCATATATACAGTAAACCCTCGCTATCTCGGACTAATTAGGGGGAGACCCAGTCCGAGATGACCGAAAATCCGAGATGTCCGGAGTCTGGCTTGTGTCCGACCTAACCAATGTCCGTCCGAGACAACAATGAAATCGGAGACTACGGAAAAAATCCGACCTCAAGAGAGACGTCCGCGTCAACCTAGAAAACGAAGACAACCCTATTCGAACCCTATAATCTGTAATACAAAACACAGTACAGTAAACCCCTGCACAACGAACACTCTCGCAACGAATTTTAACTTTAACGAAGGTTGCATAGTACTACCCCTTGCCCGCACAACAAACACTTTGGCTCGACTTTACGAATTGTTTACCGAGATTTACCGATGGTTCGGAAGTTTTTTGCCAGGGTATTTTTAGCTTTTTTCCACATAAAATCGCTCACTCCCCCTCTGCAACTCTCTTTCTATCTATCTATCTCTCTAATGCATATCTACCTAACTCCCTTATACATTAACATAACTATGTCTTATTTGGACTTTTTGTAATCTTTGAATACTTTCTAATGCGATGGAATTGAAAAATATATCCTTCCAGCACATGATAAATAAGATAGTTAAAAAAATATTTCAACCCTCCCCTCCGTGCGAGCAGAGACGGAAGATTTACGTTTGATAGATTTTTTGTTTTTTTTGTTCCCTCGATATACACTCTTTCTATCTATCTATCTCTCTAATGCATATCTACCTAACTCCCTTATACATTAACATAACTATGTCTTATTTGGACTTTTTGTAATCTTTGAATAATTTCTAATGCGATGGAATTGAAAAATATAATATCCTTCCAGCACATAGATAAATAATAAATAAGATAGTGAACAAAATATTTCAACCCTCCCCTCTGTGCGAGCAGAGGGAAGATTTACGTTTGATAGATTTTTTTGTTTTTTTTTGTTCCCTCGATATACACTCTCTTTCTATCTATCTAATTCATCTACCTAACTCCCTTATACATTAACATAACTATGTCTTATTTGGACTTTTTGTAATCTTTGAATCATTTCTAATGTGATGGAATTGAAAAATATAATATCCTTCCAGCACATAGATAAATAATAAATAAGAAAGGCTTATCAATATCATCACAGTAACGGGGTCGGAGTTGAGGCTTGGGACAGGGAGGGGAGGGATTAGGCCTTTTTTTTTTTTTTTTTTTTTTTTTTATCATATTAATGACAAATACGGCCCTTATAGTTAGCGGGGGTTTACTGTATATCATTTATTAATTATAACAATTTATTATGACTTTAATTTGGTGTTTACGAACATTATAGGGGTATATGCCTGATGGTTCGGACCTAACCTAATTAATCCCATATAACTAATAATTCACGCAACGAAAATTTGCCCTGGATGTAGATGGCGTCGGACGTCCCTTCTGTTTGTCGGATATTCACCCTTATTGCCCGGTGACGTGAGGGCGTCATCCGACAACGTCAGACACTGTCGGAACGATGACGGAAATGTCCGAAATACGGAAGTACAGTAAACTTCCGTTAATCCGAAGGGCAGCGGACCGGCCCTCGTTCGGATTAGTGGATTTTTCGGATTATCGGACTTTACCCCTATGAACCTGTGTATTAATGGCCTGACGAAAACATTGAGGCATTAGGCCACCCAAATGACACACACACATATCATATGTTCATGAAATCACTTCAAAAGTTTACCATTGTCATTGTAGCCTATTACCTACTTCAAAACATTCAGATTAATGGTCAAAGGAATCTGCTGATATAAACGTCTTCTTCTTCTTCTAAACATCATATGTCCGCATCGTCTACTAGCGAGTTTGTCTTGCTCTTGAAGATCAGATCAGATGTGGTTCGGGAAGCAATGCCTTAACAACGGCACTTCCCTGAGAGGTTCTTGTAATTTTCATTTTGTGATTTTCATTTTGTGACGTGCTCTGTTATATTATATTGTATTGAAAGCACCCTTGTCTTGTTGTCTTGAAAGCACCCTTGGGACGCTCCGATCACTGAACTATAAATAGTAGCGTATCGGAACGTCCAAAGGTGCGTTTTCAAGCTCAAGACTAATACGTCCAAAGGAGCGTTTTCAAGCTCAAGACTGAATGCGCTTGCAGAAAATGCGGTGCAAGCCAGTAGCGCATCGGAGCGTCCCAAGGATGCGTTCAAGAGCAACACAAACTCTCTAGCAGACGATGTGGTCTATCTATCTATCTATTGCCAGACGCCTTACGCCCCTTAATGAGGGTGGCCATACACAGAATGCCCCCAAGAGGACTTATTCCCTGTAAGAGGGACAACCCGAGCCAGTTTAATGAAGGACTTACAGGATTGACCACTCAATTTAGGATCCGTCCGGCTCCGAGGCCCTCTGTGTATCTTGTTAGCACTATTTTTCTACAGTGGTGTTCGGCTAGTCCATCCACTAACCAGCCTTACCCTTCGGTAAGCAGTACGGATTTGTATCAGGTTATCATCCCCTAGACAGGTTGCCGACCAAGGCTGACGAGTCCCATCCACCCGGATTTTTATAAGGTTGTCTCCCCTAGATAGGTTGCCGACCAAGGCTAACGAGTCCCATCCACCCTGTGGATGTGGTGTTTACGTTTATATCAGTAGCTTCCTTTGACCATTAATCTGAATGTTTTGAAGTAGGTAATAGGCTACAATGACAATGGTAAACTTTTAAAGTGAATTCATGAACATATGATATGTGTGTGCTCCATTATGTGTCATTTGAGTGGACTAATGCCTCAAAAAGGGGACTTTGGGACTTCTTGAAATTCGGACCATCGGGTGAATTCGGATTTGGCCTCAAATTGAAAAATTCGGACTATTGGGAGATTCGAATCATCGGTCGTCGGATTAAAGGACTTTTACTGTACATGTACAGTACATGTCCGAGAGGCCGTAGCCAGTCCGGCTAGTACGGGTTTCCGACCTCTAGAGGTCCGAGATGGCGAGGGTTTACTGTACAGTACTTTAATTAATTTCTTTGGGGGTGTTTGGTGTTGTGGTGAAATTAATAAAATATAGATTAATCAGTGTCAGTGGGACTCTCCCATGCCTCCTCTGGATGAAGGTGGGAGGAACAAGGAGTCCTACCTCCTCCCTTCCAGTCTGCAATCAAACACATGTTCACATGTTCAGTATGGACACTATTGTCCTTTTTACCATATTCTACAAAGATATTTCATGTTGTAGGTTAGTACCAAGCAGTAAGACAAATAGAGTATTAATAAAAACAGTGATTGCTTATTAAAAGTAGCAAGGAAAGAAGAAGTTAATTAGAAAACTTGAAAGAACAAACAATTTGTTAGTAGTCTTGGCAAATCCAACGTCAAGGCTATTAACCTAATTGCAATGACGACTTGTCTATTTTGACTGCTATGTCGTCATTCCAACCGCGGTTAAAAAGAAAACGTCTAGAGTCTACTCCTTATCTTGCTCTAGGAGACGTTGTACATTAACCAAAACTACCACCGAAGGTGAAAAAAGCATTAGAAGAGAAGAAAAAGGGGTTTACCTTAGTTACCGCTCAAGGCCCATCCCGTGTTCCGTCATGCGCCGATCCCTGTCGAACGTGCGCATGAGCGACCCTCTCTTGTTATCATTTTTTCACGCGCCTCCATTGATTGAGTCCGCTTTTGTTGTGCTCCTTCAATTCACCCTGTTTTAGGTTCGTTTCGGCTTTTCTGGCCTTCTTTTTGCTAGACAGATGTTACGTGATCTAGGACACACCTAAATGGGCTCCTCAGTGTGTTTAATGGAGACGCGTGTGGAAATAGCTACCGTAGGTACGGGGGCGCTTGGCGTTCCCCGTCTATATGTTTTCATTCTTTCTCTTTTCATATTCTTTTTTCCTGTTAGTCTGGGCATAGTTTAGCTTTTAGCTTCAATTAGCCTAGCTTGTTTATCATTCAGGAATTGCTATGCCCTTATGAGTTCTCATATTTTCATAGCCTAGGTGTACAGTTGGTTCACAACCTGAGATTTCGTGGTGGCGGTGCTGTTTGTAGAGTTTGTGTCAGCCGCATAACTAGCGTTTTTCCCGAGTCCCCCCTTTCGAGCCTTCACTGTGTCTCAAGGGCCTGGGCGCTTAGTGGTTCGTGATACCCAGAGGTACCCCACGGGGGCCTCTCCCTCACTCCACAGGGTTTTTTCGCCCCTGACACATTCTCTACTCGCGGCTAGGCCACCCTTTTTCTCACCAGTTTCATTACTGGTTTTTTGTGTTTCCCTTCCTGTTTTCACCTCCATCCTTTCATCACTTTTGCCCAATCCTGGGGTACCCCACGGGGGCCCCTGTTGTGCCAAACCACCCAACCTGCCACTTCTCCTCATGGGCTTTGCTCTATCTCTGTGGGTTGGGTGGTTCCCAGGGTATGTGCCTCCTCTCCCCTGGTGTGCCTTCCTTGCCTCTCCCTTGACCGGTCGAGTCAGGATATTATCAAGGAAGACACTGCTCAGCTAGATGGTCACGGTCATCTTCGCTTGGAGTTCATAAGGAGTTGACGCTTGTTTGCCGGCCTTTTTTGGTTTTCCTAGACGCCCCTCTCGCTTGTTCGGCACCGGGCCCTCTTGGCCGTACCCGCAAATTTGCGGAGTGCTCGATTCGGCCCTCTGGGTCGTTTCGGCTCCCCGCAAATTTGCGGAGATCGCTGGGGGGTCGCGTGACGATGTGGGAGGTTTGTGTCGGTACGGATCTACCTCTATTGGCCCGCATATTTGCGGTTATAGTTGGCTTTCACTGTTGACCCTTTTTTGTGTCATATTGTTGCCTGATACTATATTGGTGTATGCACTTTCCTGGTGTTATAGGCCCTGCATGTAAGATGTTGAGTGGTGGTTAACACTTTCTCCATCTTCGCAGGTTCTGCTGGTGCTCTTCCGCCTCGGCCGCCCTCCTCACCTACCTCTGTGCTCCCGGTTTAGGGTGAGTACAGATACCTGTTTGCATGTGTGTTCCTGTTTCCCCATGCTCCTTCCCTGGTTCTTCTTGGACATTCTCTCCACTTACACCTTCGTCGTGCTGATTCTGGTGTGTGTTCTTCTCGTGCTGGTCGGCTGCTTTGCTTTCGCCTTGGTTGTCGCTCCCCGTGCTTGGTGAGCCACATGTCCTGCTTGCGCCACTCGCTCTTTGTGTCCTCTACGGCCTACCTCCCTGCTCTGTGTGGCCCGTGTCTGGCCCTGGTGGTTGTGCTGCTCCATGGCCCTGGTTCCTCGGCGGCGGCTGTGGCCTCTGCTTCCCTTCCGTCGGTGTGGCCGATGGTCTCCCGCCACATTGGGCCTGTGGGCCGCCGTTCCCCGGCATTTGTTGCCGCCCGGTTCCGCGTCACCCTGGGTATCCCTGACCCGACTGCCGGCCGTTCACCACAGCCCGTAGCCTCGTAGGTGGAGCTCTCGTCTCACACACGAGGGGTCGGGGGTTCACTCCCAGACCGGGCGGTGCGAATTGGGCTTGTCTCCTTTCGTGTGTTAGCCTCAGTTCACCTAGCTGTAAATAGGTACCTGGAATTCGTGGACGACGTTGTGCCGTCCCATCTGGGGTTGGCACAAATGGTACAAGGCGAGCTGGGTATCATATGGTTCCCCTACGCTACTGGTCAACTTAAGCCTCCCCGCTCGCCTCGCTACTGCCCCTCGTCGTCCTCCTGCTCACCTTGACGTCGCCCGTCGCCCTCGTCTTGGTTCTCGCCCTGAGGCCGGGGTTGGCGGCTCTGCTCCTATGCGCCCTCCCCTGGCCTCTACGGATAGGGGCTCTCCTCCCTTCCGCCCGCTTTCCTTGCCCAGACGACTTCCTCTTACGTTGTCCTCTCCGCGCGCGGTTGTTCGTGCTGTCGCTGGCCCTCTGCTCCCTCCTGCACTGTCCAGGAGGGTCCGCCTGGGTGTCGTTGCTTCTCCTACTTCACCTGCTTCAGTGCCTCTTCTTCCTTCGCGGTCTCGTCCCACGGTGGGGGTCCCTCCCTCCTCCTCCTCGGTGTCGGGCCGCCCTGTTCTCTCAGCCCCGGGGGTCCTTGCTCTGTTTCCCCCCGCGGCTCCTTCTGGCCTCCTTTCACCCGGCCAGCCTTCCCCCTCCCGTCGTCCTGCTCCTCCTCCTTCTCTTCCTGCCCTTCACTTCCCGTCTCGCCTGGGGGGTACCCCTCCTCTTGCCTCGGTGAGGTTTCGGGGTCCCCTTTTTCTCGGGAGCTGTCGTGTCGCTGGAAGAGGGGGATGGTGCTGTTTCCCCCTCGGCCGTTCGTGTTTGGGGACGGGTCCCTCTATGGCGGCACGGCCGTCGTCGCTCGCCTTCCTTGGGCCGCGACGCTGCTGGTTCGTGTCGTGGGTCTCGCTCCCGCTCCCGCTTGTCCCTGCGGGCCGACCCTTCTGGGTGGGGGGGGGGGGGGGGGTCGCCTCTCTCGGTTCGATTGTTGGCTTTGCAGGGCTGGGTTGTGTCACGCTTCGACGGGTGCTTGGCGTCGTTGGACGCCTCCCTCTTCTCGCGCTTCTTGGCGGTGCCTCACCCTCGGCGCCTCGCCCTTCCTACCCCTGCTCCGGTCCCGCTCCCTTCTGCAGGCCTACGCTCTGGTCAGACTTCAGCCGCGCTGCCCTCCTTCCGGCTGTTCAGTCCCTGGCTGTTTTGACGGGTCTGTCCTCCTGTGGGGTGGGTTTGTGCGACGCCGGTACGCCTGGCTTCGCCGTCATGCTCGGTCGCCCTCTCCCCTTGGAGGCCTGGTTTGCTGTGGCCTTCGCCTTCATACCGTTCCGTCGACGGCTCTCCTTCGGTCCCTCCCTTAGGTTACTAGCCTTGACGTTGGACTAGGTTCGTCCCTGCTTTTGCCTCCTCTTGTGTCTGTCGGCAGGTTGGCCGGCGCGTTCTGGTCCTGGATGGGCGCGCCCATTCTTGGACTTTGTTCTATTGCTACCCGTTCTTCTCTCACCCGGGTCAGGCCTCTGTCGCCACGGTTTTTCCCTTGCGACAGAGGGTGACGGACTTCTTGTCTTGTCTTTCGGTTCCCTCCAGCCGTCTGTCCCCGCCTGCGGCTTTTCGGGGCGTCTGCGCCAGGCGCTCTTCGCGAGGGTTTGGACCGCGTTCTGCGGGTCCACCTTCGGCTCGCGGTGTCTTTGGTTCCCGAGCTGCAGGCGGTTTTGTGCGCGGCAACTCGGCGCCGCCCGACAGTGCGGTCCTCGTTCTGCCGGCCGGCCCCCTTGGATATTCGTCAGGGTTTGTTGTACTCTGCGCTATATACGTCGGGGTTGTTTCAGCTGGTTGCTTGGGTATGCTCGCTTCTCTGTCGGCGGCCCCTGCTTCCGACACGCGACGACGCGCTGTGTCGTTGCGGTCCCTGCTTCCGTCTCGCCCCGTCGTGCTGTGTCGCAAGCGGGGTCTTCTCAGTCCCGTCCTTCTGCCGGTCCTCTTCGGGGTGCTGCTACGAGTGCTGCCGCCTTGCGCGGCCGCAGGACTGGGTCGTTGCAGGCCAGTGCGTCGATTCCGCCTCGCCCTTCTGTTCTTGCCCCTTTCATCCCCGCTGTGTCGGGGCTGGCCGGTCTTCCACTTCCGGCCGCCCTTCGACGTGGTCTGCCCCGCGCCGGCCTGGGGTTGGGGGGGGGGGGGTAGAGGTCGACGTGGCGCTCGTGCCCGCACGGCCCGTACCGAGGGTACCTCCGCGTCAACACAATGTGTAGTTCTCTGGGTCGGCCTCCTTGTTCTCCTTCTCGCCTGGCCGACCGGGTCGCTCCCCTCCTCTCGGGTGCTCCCTCGGGTTGTTTTTGCCCTTGCGCTCCTCGGTTGCCGCGAGGGACGTTGGGGGCGGCGGGTTGCGCGGTGGGGTCTCCCCTGGTGGTGGACGTCTCGACCCCCTTTCCGCTCTTGTCACCAACGCCGGTCCATCTCTTCGGAGGTGGCCCACGTGCTCACTTCCATGCCCGAGCTGGGTAGCGTCGAGGGGGTTGATCGCCGGTCGCCCGGTTTTCCTCTCCCGTGTCTTTCTGGTCCCGTCGACGAACTGCGTCGCGATGCGGCCGTTGGTGGTTCTGTCGGCCCTCAACGGGCGCGTCGTGCACACACGGTTTCGGATGCTGCCGGTGCCCCTGGTCCGCCTGGCCCTGTGCCCTCTGTCGTGGGTTGTATCGCTGGCCCTCCAGGATGCGTCTTGGCTCGTTCCTCTCCATCCTCTCTTCCGGCGATTCTTGGCCGTTCAGCCTTCCGATCGTGTGTTCCTGTTCGCCGGCCTTCCCTTCGGTCTCCACATCGCGCCGCGGATCTTCTCCGCACATGTGGGGCAGGCTCTGGGTCCTCTCCTCAGGAGCGGGCTCCCGCTCCTGTTTTCCTTGGCCGTCTGGTTGGTAGTTTCCGAAGCCCTCGGCCTGTGCGTTGGCGACGCCCTCACAGTCGTTCGCACCGTCGCACGGTTCGGGTTCCCCTTTTGGTGTTCCCAATTCACGCTTGACCCCGTCGCGTGTCGTGCCATGGGTCGGTCTCGCATGGGTTTTGTCCGGCGCTACGGTGACCCGGGGTCTGCCGCCCGCGGTGCACCTTCGGTGGAAGGTCTTCGCCGTGTTTGCACTCGGTCTCCCTCCTGGGGTGGCTCTGCGACTCGTTCGTGGGTTCGCTGCTTTGGGCCGCTCTGCCCCTTTCCTTAGGGAGCCTCCGGCTACTCCGCCTCCTCCTCATGGGCCCCGTGGTGTTTCCATTGCCCCTCTGGTTCGGCTCCTGCCGCTCCTGCGTCCCGTTCGCTGACGCTTCGGTCTCTGGGTTGCTCCGGGCTCGCTCTCTGCGGCTGTGCCCTGGTCCGCCCCCCCGCCGACGGTCTGGGTAGCCACAGATCCGTCGAGCGAGGTTGGGTGGGGTTCCCGATCGACCCTGGGCCGTCCACTTCCTGGCAGATGGGTGGGTCTCCCTCCACTTACCCGTCTATGCCCTCGGACTGTTGGTTCCTCTGTTCTTCCTGCGGGACCACGCGCTGGCCCTTCGGGGTCAGTCGGTGGCCTTCGGGTTAGACACTCAGACAGGCTGTCCCCTGTTTTCCTTCTGCGGGGGTTCCTCCAGGTCGTTGACTCTATTGGGGGTCTCGGTGGAGTTGTTCTTCCTCGCGGCCCGGCACCCCTTCTCCTTGCATGCCTCCTCCCTGCCCGGGCCTGCCACCCTGTGGGCGGCCGCCCTGTCGTGGGGGCAGGGCGTTCTTGTTGAATGGGCGTTGCTCCGGACTGTGTTCGTCGACCTCGCGGCTTCCTGCGGTGTTCCGGAGGTCGCCTTGTTCGCATCGGGGGTGCCGCGCCGGTTGCCTTTGGACCTCTCCCTCCGGCCTCGCGCTCCAGGGGGGGTCCGGCCGCTTTCATGGTGGCCTGGTACGGGTGGCGGTCGATATCCATCTTTCCGCCCCCAGACGCGCTGTTGCTGTGCCCAGTCCTCGCGAGGCTGCGGCTGTCCCACGGCTGCGTCGGGCTCCTCGCGCCTCCGTGGCCGGCACGGGCTTGGTCCGCCCGGTTGCCGCGGTGGTGCCCGAGTCCGGTCCCTCTCCCTGTCTCCGGCTTCCGCTTGGGCTCGGTTGGGGACCTGCGGGCCTCGTTGGCCTTCGCATCGTGCTTGTTCATGTGGCACGGTGGCTCCCGGTCCCGGGCCCTGCCTGACTTCCTGCAGCGTTCCTGGCCGTCTTCTCCTTGGGGGCCTTCCGGGTCCCGCTGGAGGTCTTTTCCTAGGTGGCTACAGGCCGCTCGCCTGCCTGTTGGCTCTCCTTCCCTCGTCCTACGCTCCTTGTTTCACCTCTTCCGTCCGCGTCACTTTCGAGTCGACGCTATACGTACCCACTTGTCTGCCGTCCGGGGGCTCTTTGGGTCCGTCGCTGGGCTGGTCGTTCTGCCTCAGGTGCTGGATTCCTTCCTGACGGCTGCCTTCCGGGATCGACCTCCTCCGCGCCAGGTCCCTCCGCAGTGGGATCTGGGGCGGGCTCTGGTCCTTCTGGCTTCGCCCCCGTCTACAAGGGCCGCTCCGCCGGTTCTGTTGCTCGGGCGTCCGCTCTTCCTTGTCACTCTGGCCACTGGGGTTCGGTTGTCTGCCCTAGCGGCATTGTCATGGCCCCGGGACTGCGTGCGATTCTCCCCGTCCTTGCATGGCGTCTCGTTCGCCTCCTCCCCTCCTTTTGTTGCCACACTTGGGAGGGCGGCCCCCGCTTTCCGGCCTTTCGCCGTCCAGGCTTTCCGGCTTGGGCGTCCTCGCCATGTGTTGTGCCCGGTGTCGGCCTTGCACTCCTCTGTTGCGTCTGTGGCGCCGCCTTCGGGTCCTGCTGTGTGGGTGTCTCCTCGGACAGGTGGGAGGCTCTCGCTGGTGCAGTTGGGCCGCCGCGTTAGTCGGACCGTTCGTGCCCGTCGCCCTGTTTGTAGGGGTTCTGCGCACGATGTCAGATCCTTTGCTGCCTCCTTCCAGTTCCTGCCACGTCGATTCTTCCCTGCCTTCGCCTCAGCGGTTTTTGTGGGTCTTCTATCAATTCCTTCATCTCCTCCTACCTCTCCGTGTCCAGTGTTCGACCCCCTCGGCTGGTGCTTGCTCTCGGGGGTCGTGTTTCCTGGTGCTCTGGCGAAGATCCCTGGTCTTCCCCCCTTGTCCCTCGTTCTTTTCCTTTGTTTTATGTGACAAAGGGGGGGGGGGGGGAGTGTACGGGTTTGCAACACTGGATTACAAGTTTGGGATTATGTTATATGTATACAGTACATAAGTGTTTTTGCCACATTGAAAATTGTGTTTTGTTCTTGTGTTCAGTGTTTTTGTTGGTTTTTGAAGAAAAGGGTTTTGGGTACAGTACCTTTTTGGTTTCAGACAAGTCTATGTTTTTGCATTACTATGAATGACGGGCATGTGTTAAAACTGTTCTTTTTAGCTACTCCTCAGTTTTTCACTCTTTTATTAGACTCTCTTGTTTAAATTGTGTCTTTGTCATTCATACTTTTGTTTTATGCATTGGTTTTTGGTAGGTTGGGCTTGGATGTCCTCCTCCTATTTGTTATGCAGCCTTGACGTTGGATTTGCCAAGACTACTAACAAATTGGGAGGTTTGACGTACCTCCCAACCTACCACATAGGAAAACCTACTATTTGGTAGTAGTCTTGGAAAATCCAACGTACATAATACCCTCCCTCACGCCGGACCCCTGCCCATCCGCGTTCTTCTGCTGACGTGAGATGTGATAACAAGAGAGGGTCGCTCATGCGCACGTTCGACAGGGATCGGCGCATGACGGAACACGGGATGGGCCTTGAGCGGTAACTAAGGTAAACCCCTTTTTCTTCTCTTCTAATGCTTTTTTCACCTTCGGTGGTAGTTTTGGTTAATGTACAACGTCTCCTAGAGCAAGATAAGGAGTAGACTCTAGACGTTTTCTTTTTAACCGCGGTTGGAATGACGACATAGCAGTCAAAATAGACAAGTCGTCATTGCAATTAGGTTAATAGCCTTGACGTTGGATTTTCCAAGACTACTACCAAATAGTAGGTTTTCCTATTTGGTAGGTTGGGAGGTACGTCAAACCTCCCAAACAAAATCAAGATGGCGACGGGAGGAATAGAGGCCAGCAATCTCTAGAGATAATCTTTATACTGAAATGAGGAAATCAATAACTCGTTGATTTCTTGCAAGTGCAATAATAAACTGCACAAAATTAAGTGACCATGAAAATTGCTTGATAATGCTGATGCGGTGCTGGTCGGCTCGAGTCGTTCAGCTGGCTGTTAATTAAAACTGTGTATAACTAGTTTCGGGGGGCGATATTGGCAATTCCATGGCGAGATTGACTATTTGGGAGAGTTTGGGAATGGTGGCACGATATGAAATGGCGAGATGAGATCAGGCAAGATAAGAGATCTTACTGTGTATAGAATGGAATGAGGGAAGAAACAAGAATGCAAAGTTTTACATCCTTTTTCATTGCAATGTAATGGCTGAAATGGGGTTGCCTTTCAGCAGTCATAGTGTAGTATAATAAAATCCAGCCATAACACTGCCCTATTATGTCATTACTGTGGCTAATGTTGGTAGAATGCTAACTGTGCCTCAGCACAGCAAATACACCTTCAGTATATTCAACCACAGCAGTATCAATAGTGTTACAAGACAATACCAAAACAAGACTTTACTGTAAAGATCCAGTATGACTGTATGTTCATTCTTATGCCATACCCCTTTTAGTTGCTTTGTATGAGACGCAGTAGGATATGTGGGGCATATTCTTTATATTTATCTTGTATTCAATGACCAGCCTGAGAGTGTTAACTTTGGCAATGAGGCACTGGAGATGGTGGACAAGTTTTGCTACTTGGGTGATACCATCTCTGCTGGTGGTGGGGCTGAAGCCACCACTATCGCCAGGATAAGAGGCGGCTGGGGAAAGTTTAGAGAACTTTTGCCACTACTCACCATGAGATACTTATACTTGATACTTTTGATGTGTTCGACACTCTTCTAGCGGCACCAAGGAGCGCGGCGCCCCTCGTTATGGGTGGTGTGGGGCTAACGTCTTAAAAACTAGTGTATGATGACCTCCCCTGGAAATGACACCCCAACCAACCGGAAGTTGACAGTAAACCCTTTCAGACCACCCCCTAAGCTCTTTACGGCTGGGTATACAGACTAATCACACATAACAAAGCCACTCCAACACCCCTTCTCCCCTCTCTACACTCTTCATAAAAAATAGAAAAAGTCGAAAGTAGCTACGAGGTGCCGTTGTAAATGCTTAACCCTCAATACAGTAGGGTCCCGCATAAAACGTGTTCGCATAAAATGAGTCTCGATTAAAACGACCGACCTAAAATATTAATATTTAATTTTCGATCAGAACGAATGTGATCACATAAAACGAGTCCGCCGCCAAAGTGGGGCAAATCCGAGGAGTTTTCATATAGAACGCCGAAATATCGTACAAAACGTACGAAATATCGTTCGCTTTCATATAGAACGCCGAAATATCGTACAAAACGTACGGAATATCGTTCGCTTTGTACGAAAATTTTCACTTACAGTGAACATTGACGATATTGCGCCACCAAAATGCTGTGTTCACATAAAACGAAATCGCATAAAACGCCCTCGTTTATCGACCATAAACTCGTTTTATGTGAGACCCTACTGTACCTTCATCTGATCTGATATGACTAATAATACACATGCCCCGCCCTGTTTTTTAATATATTGTATAGACTATAGCTTTGCAGTTGATGTATAGGAAATTGTATTCATTAATTCATTTCGAAGACTCTCTCTCCCCTTGAAGGGAAAGGTTTACACTTCATGTGTTAGAAGCGCAATGACATATGCTTTAGAAATGTGGCCTGTCAAAGCAGATGATATCAACAGAATGGAATGCAATGAAATGAGAATGGTGAGATGGATCTGTGGTGCCAAACTGCAAGATAGGATATCAAATGAAGAGCTAAGGAGAAGGTTAAGTATCAAGAGTACCAGTGATGTGATGCATACTAGCAGGCTTGGATGGTTTGGACATGTGGAGAGGATGGATGAACAAAGTTGGGTGAAAAGATGCAAGTTCTTGAATGTGGAGGGAGCTGCACGAAGGGGAGGACCAAGAAAGACGTGGAATCGGACTTTGCAGTCTGATCTTAAATCAAAGAACCTGACAAGTGAGGCAGCTCTTAACAGGGTTGCCTGGAACGCCGCCATTAGGACGTGAGACCGGAACCGCGCTTTGTGTGGAATACTCGGTCTTTAAATTTATGTATGTATGAATGAGAGTGCAAGAATGAGAGGGAGAGATAGGGTTAAGAGAGAACATTATTATTACCTGCATCAACAGATTGTACATATCAGTAGGACAGGCAAGGGGGCAGGGCAGATATTCCTGCTCTTGGTCAATCTTCTTTAGTATCTGTTGACCATTGAGTCCCACCCACGGCTCCTCCCCAAAGCTGAACGTCTCCCACAGCGTCACTCCGTACATCCACACGTCTGCAGGGATCAAACACCATGGATTATCAAGTTTATTTACATGACTTGAAGCCTATTGAGGACATCCAAAAAAACAGTCATTCTTCACTTAAAATTGTACATATTTTTCTAATAATCCAAGTCTGGAGGAAGATGCTGGATTTTTAGATGAGCTTGGCACCTACATAATGTTATTAACCCTTGTCTAGCGGGGTGTTCTGGGCTATTTTGGGCATATTCAGGCCCTCCTGAATGATCAATCAAGTATCTGCATGAAAAGAAATGTATTCAGCAAAAAACTAGGCGCTAAAAGCTTCAAAATGAGACCAGAACGAGCTACGTAGCACTCGTGGTTCTCATGCAGTGGTGCCACCAACATGGGAGTTTAACGTATAGCGGCATATTTTTTCCCACTACGCTCACTACTGGTAACACTGCCGGCCTCTCGAGAACAGAGGGAGCGTGAGTCAGTGGGTGGCGGTAAGCCCTGGGTGTCGGACGTGTGGCCTGCTGCGCTCCCGGCCATTTGCACTCGATTTTAACCCTTTAAAAGCCTTAATAATGCTCCTAACTTGCTGCAAATTGGTGCACGACTTAAGTCGAGCGCCGCTCTTTAAGGGTTAACTACCCGGTAAGTTAAACCTAATCTAGACATTTTCTATCCTGTGTAAGTCTATATAATACAGTGCCATACATTCACATGACTGATTTAAGATGGTAGATATTCAGTACACTTTACAGGTAGATTTGGCGCCTATCAATTGCACTCAAAATATCCTAAGGAGCTACCTTTCCTAAAGTAGAATACAGTACACTAACCTGAAGCATGGGAGAAGTGTTTGGTCTTGAGACTTTCGGGAGCACACCAGGGAAAGGGAACTTTCTTCTGTTCCGTCATGATGTAACAGTCCACTTGTTGGGGCAGTGCACGCATCAACCCAAAGTCTCCGATCTTCAGCTGTAGGAGGAAAGTAATAAAATAATTTGACTCTTTTAATACAAGAGGTACTGTCGTGAGCAGGGATACCTAAGCACCCAATTTAATCAGTATGGTATGTATTTACGCCCAGATGCTCTAGAACTTGGTTGTAAAGGTGCAAAGATTCGAATGGATATAACCTTATCAATGCTCACAACTGAACAGTTGCAGTCAGGAGTTTGTGGCAAGCTTCATGTCGAAAAACCAAAACATGGAGGCATTATGTTTTTGAAATGAGTAAATAGGCATCACAGATCAAGTTAGTGTGCTTCAGTAGATAACACTCACTGCCTCATACCAGGGCTGTTCGGCCAGGCAGCTTAGGGAACGACAACAACAGCAACTGCCTCATGCATATTGCTGGATAATGTATCATGAAATCGTCTGTGACTAATTTCTAACTGTCTTGATAGCGTAATGCATAAATGCGCGTAATTTCGATGCGAGTATCCTAGGTTCGAGTCCTTGGAGGGCCACATGTATTTGTTGATTTCATTAATTGAGTTTAGAAATAAAGTTGGTTGGTGAAAAAATATGAATTAATAGTACAGGTCTCCCTCACTATCCGATGCCCCGATTTACGATATTATTACAGTACAGTATAGGATTTTAGGTGTTTGGGTTTGGGTTTTGGCTGGTCCGAGAACGCATACCTATTTACCCTATTAATTTTAGGGTTCGCTATACGATTTTCTATTTAAGATCGGGTTATCAGGATTGTACCCCAATCGTAAATCGAGGGAGACCTGTATCACCTGACTGTAGCTTCCTAACCATTTTACTATGACAAATCTTACCTTAGGTATATAAAATTACCTGCTTGTACTGTAGCTAGGAAAAAAAAAAAAAAAAAAAAAAATTAATTACCAGAAATAAAGGGCTAATTACTGGTACAGTACTGAAATAATAAGCGAGTTCCGGTACCTATAACTATCTATCTAACTATTGCCAGACGCATTGATCCTCGAAGAGATGGGGCCACAAATGAACCACCTCCATGCTCCTCTAACATCTGTCAGCCAGCACCCCTCCTCATACCCAATACTACTTTCGCTTATACAGTAAATTTTCCGCTTAGCAAGAATATGGGCGACACAAAGCCTCGCCTAACTGGAATTAGCGTAATTGGAATAACATACCTTATGAGATTAATGTATGCCTCATGTGTTAGAAGTGCAATGATGTATGCCTCAGAAACATGGGCCGTTAAAGTAGAGGATGTCAACAGAATGGAACGTAATGAGATGAGAATGGTGAGATGGATGTGTGAGGCCAGGCTGCAGGATAGAATAACAAATGATGAGCTGAGGAGACATTTAGGTATAAAGAGTATTAGCAACGTGATGCGTACAAGTAGACTGGGATGGTATGGACATGTGGAGAGAATGGATGAACAAAATTGGGTGAAAAAATGCAGGTCTGTGATTGTGGAGGGAGCTGCACCAAGGGGTGGACCGAGGAAGACCTGGGATCGGACTATATGCGCCGATCTCAAATCCAAGAACTTGACAAGTGAAGCAGCCCTTAACAGGGTTGCCTGGAACACTGCCATTAGGACAAGAGACTGAAACTGCACGTATGTGTGGAACACTCAGTCTTAAAATGTTATGTATGTATGTATGTACTGTATGTATACCGCCGCCGTCATGGACAAACGTGCTAGTGCCTCTCCCATCTCCGGAACACCTGCCGCATCGACCAGGTGTTCGATGAAAACTCTCAGGCCATCCAGGAAGATAGTCGTAGGGCTAACTGCCTCATTTCTTCGAGAGGCCGGTCTATATGATCTGTGCCCCATGAATATTCTTTCCTCTCACTTAAACAGTAGGCTACCATAGTGCGGTTGGGAATATGAACATGATTAGATTAATATCCAGTATTCGAGAATAGATAATAAGTCGTAGGCGTGTGCATAAACCTTTAACCGTCCTGGTGGTGTAATGGTTAAGGTGGCAAAAATATGTGTGTGATAACCCGGGTTCGAATCCCGGTGGATCATATATACTTTAATTAATTTCATTGGGGGTGTGGTGGTGAGATTAATAAAAATAATAATATCAGGGGTAGAAGAAAAGGAGGAACTAGACTGGACAAAAAGAAGAGAGAAGGATGAAGGTTGCATCAACAAGATTCTGGAATCTATTAAGGATGAGGAGGACAACTGGAAGGAGGAAATATCAGACATGTTTAGGCTGGGAAAATACACAAAGGAATACAATAGACTGGTAAAAATCGAATTTAAGTCAAGGAGGACATGTGATGAAATCATGGCAGTAGCAGCTAGGCTAAAAGAGTTAGATGGTATGGACAAAATCTACATCAGGCGTGACATACCAGAAGAAGAGAGAAAGAAGGAGGCTGAACTAAGGAAAACCGCCAAAGAGGAAAATAGCAAGAGGACAGAACAAGAAAAGAATAAGTTTTTTTACGGAGTGAGAAAAGGGAAGATTATGAAACTTCCGGTAAAGAGAAACTAAAAGAAAAAGAGGGTAGGGTACAGACCGCCGCAGATAAGGCACTTGAATCAGGAAATGGGGGACTAGAAAGTATAAGGATTCTATATAGCAATGTCGATGGGCTAATCTCTAAGAAATTAGAACTATCAGACTTACTCAATACTAAGAAACCAGAAATAGTATGTCTCACTGAGACAAAACTAAGAGAGGAACTTGATATAAATCTGCTAGGATGGTCTGAATACAAGATTTGGAGGAGGGACAGAAACCTTCGACATGGAAGTGGAGTGTGCATCCTTACTAGGAAAGATTTGATTGTGTCTGAGATAAAACTAGAAACTTCAACAGCAGAAGTTGTAGCACTAGAAATTGGTGGGGGAAAAAAAAAGTAGTGTTAGTAGCGTATGTACCTCCCAATATGAAGACATGGAGTAAGGAGGAGCATAGCCTAATGCGTAAGGAAACAATTAGTGTGCTAGAAAATATCTTAGCTTCAAAGGATGAAATAAGTCATATGTGGGGACTTTAACTGCAAGGAAATTAATTGGGAAGAACTTGAACCCGGAACAGGAGAGGAAAGTTGGGGCTATGAATTTTTAAGTATGGCCATGGAAAATTCTATATACAGTAAACTTCCGTTAATCCGACGACCGATAATTCGAATCTCCCAATAGTCCGAATTTTTCAATTTGAGGCCAAATCCGAATTCTCCCAATCGGACCGCCGATCGGTAGCCCCAGCCGCCCCTGTGGTAGCCCCAGCCGCCCCTGTGGTAGCCCCAGCCGCCCCTGTGGTAGCCCCAGCCGCCCCTGTGGTAGCCCCAGCCAGCCTAGCCACTCCTGAGGTAGCCCTAGCTCCCCCTTCAGATATTGAAGGCTTGGAGGATATGGCTGTGGAGTAATAATCAGTGAAGTGTAGTAGATTTAAGGACCCCCAAAAAAATATAAAACCAGCAAAATACAAAAAAAAAATAAGTCTTTTTAAGTTCATTTTACATTAAAGTGATTATAAGTTACTAATATGGGGCTAGGGGGCTAGTGGCTGGTTGGGGGCTGGGTTGGGGCTGGTGCTGGGGGCTTATCTTCAATGCTACACATCTCTTCTCTTCATATAAGGTGAGTTAAAGTCATGATTAGTCATTATTATCATTATTATCATGTGTTTGTGTCTTGGTTTGGGTCTTAAAAAAAAAGTCGGGGGGGGGGGGGGGGGGGGGTAACGTCCGATAATCCGAAAAAACCACTAATCCGAACGAGGGCCGGTCCGCTGCCCTTCGGATTAACGGAAGTTTACTGTACCAACATGTAAACGAGACAACAAGAATAAGGGGAAGTGATCAACCAGCTAGATTGGACCTTCTCTTCACAAGAAGGGAGGAGGTTCAAAGTATTCAGTACCTATGCCCACTAGGAAAAAGCGACCATGCAGTTCTCGACATAGACCTACTATTGAAGCATAAACTACCCAAGGAAAGGGAAAAGCACAAGGAAAATCACTGGATGTATTCCAGAACCGATTTCGCAGGACTACGGGATTTTTTCAAGTCACAAAATTGGGATCAAGTGTTATCTGAAAGTGAGGTAGACAAAAAACTCAAGGCATTCATGGAGATCTATGATACTGGTATAAAAACTTTTGTCCCAAAGTACATTAATAACAGAAAAAAAGGAAATCGCAAAGAATGGTTTAATCGCGAATGTAGGCAAGCACAGGAAGCAAAAAACAAAGCCTGGAAAAAGATGAGAAACTGGGATTCGGAAGAAAACAGGCAAAAGTATAAAGAGGAGAGAAACAAATACACAGAAATGAGGAGGTCAGAGGCAAACCATGAGAAAGGGATAGTGGAGAACTAATTAAAGAATCCAAAAATGTTTTTCAAGTTTGTAAACGGCAAAAGGAACATAAAAGCCATAATCCTAAAAATTAAAAGTGGAAACAGAATCATAGAAGATCATACAGAAATTGCGGAAGAACTAAATAGAAATTTTGCATCAGTATTTACAAAAGAAGGAGAATTCATTGCACCAGAAACCAATGAGATAGGTATAGAGGAAATGCCGGAGGTCACACTTAACAAAGAAGAGCTAATAGACAAAATGAGTAAGGTGGATCCAAACAAAGCCGCCGGACCGGACGGAGTATCAGGCTGGATTATTAAAGAAAATGCCAAGGAACTGAGTATACCAATATATGATATAATGACCAAATCATTGGACACGGGGATAGTACCTACAGAATGGAAAAGAGCAAACATTATTCCTATATTTAAGGGAGGAAGCAGAGATAAACCACTGAATTATAGACCTGTATCACTATTGAGCATCCTCATGAAGATTCTGGAAGGATTAATAAGGGACAAATGGGTGAACTACCTGGAATCCAAAAGATTAATTACTGACCGACAATTTGGATTCAGAGAAGGCAGATCATGTGAAAGCAACTTGTTGAGTTTTTACTCTAGAGTAATAAACACAGTGAACCAGAGGGAAGGATGGGTAGACTGTGCCTACCTAGACTTAAAAAAGGCATTTGACAAAGTTCCACACAAGAGATTGCTGTGGAAATTAAAACATGAGGGAAAAGTAGGAGACAAACTGCTGAAATGGATGGAGAGCTACCTTAGCGAAAGACAGATGAGAACAACAGTAAGGGGGAAATCGTCAAACTGGACTCAAATTACGAGTGGAGTACCACAAGGATCTGTCCTAGCCCCAATCATGTTTCTAATATTTGTAAATAACTTACCTGAGGGACTAACAAGCTACATGAGCATGTTTGCGGACGATGCTAAGCTGCTTAAAACGATCAGAACCCAGGAGGATTGCCTTGAACTCCAATCAGATTTGCAAAAGATCCATGAATGGAGCATCAAATGGAATATGGAGTTCAATGCAGGAAAATGTAAGACTCTAGAAATGGGTAAAAGCAAGTACAGACCTAGAAAAGATTATAAACTAGGAAACGAAGTGATTCCCAAAGCAGAAAAAGAAAAAGACTTGGGGATAGAATTTAAGAATAACATGTCTCCAGAAAGCCACGTAAATAAGATAGTGAGAGAATCACTAGCACTATTGGCAAATATCAGGATGTCTTTCAATTATCTTAATGAAAACACCATGAAACAAATAATAACGGCAATAATAAGACCCAGGATGGAATATGCATATGTAGTGTGGTCCCCTCAGATGAAGAAACATATCCACAAAATTGAGAGGGTACAGAGAGCAGCTACGAGGATGATCCCAGGTTTGGAAAATTTGGAGTACCAAGAGAGGCTTGAGAGATTGAATCTACCTACACTGGAACAGAGAAGGAAACGAGGACAGCAAATTCAGATACAGTCGACGCTCGATTTAACGGACCCCGATACAACGGATTTCGGATTTAACGGACTCTGTCCATAGCCGGACAATGGACCCAGCAACGGACAAAGTCCGTTGCTCGAAAAAAAATTGGAGCAAAGTCCGTTGCTCTATCTATTTATCTCTCTAATGCACTACCTAAATCCCTTATACATTAACATAACTATGTCTTATTTGGACTTTTTGTAATCTTTGAATCATTTCTAATGTGATGGAATTGAAAAATATAATATCCTTCCAGCACATAGATAAATAATAAATAAGATAGTCAACAAAATATTTCAACTCTCCCCTCCGTGCGAGCAGAGATGGTAGATTTACGTTTGATAGATTTTTTGTTTTGTTTTTTTCCCTCGATATACACTCTCTTTCTATCTATCTATCTCTCTAATGCACTACCTAAATCCCTTATACATTAACATAACTATGTCTTATTTGGACTTTTTGTAATCTTTGAATCATTTCTAATGTGATGGAATTGAAAAATATAATATCCTTCCAGCACATAGATAAATAATAAATAAGATAGTCAACAAAATATTTCAACTCTCCCCTCCGTGCAGCAGAGATGGTAGATTTACGTTTGATAGATTTTTTGTTTTGTTTTTTTCCCTCGATATACACTCTCTTTCTATCTATCTATCTCTCTAATGCACTACCTAAATCCCTTATACATTAACATAACTATGTCTTATTTGGACTTTTTGTAATCTTTGAATCATTTCTAATGTGATGGAATTGAAAAATATAATATCCTTCCAGCACATAGATAAATAATAAATAAGATAGTCAAAGAAATATTTCAACCCTCCCCTCCGTCTGTGCGCCGAGCTTCCCAGACGGGAGATTTACGTTTGATAGATTTTTGTTTTTTTTTGTTCCCACGGTATACACAAAATGATGGGGAAATATTATAACATGTTTTTAATTGACATTTGTGTCGTTTTTGCTGATTATGAGTTGGTGGAAAAAATGTCTTTAATTCTATCATATCGGAAATGATTCACAGATTATATAGAGACCAAATAACATACACTTTTAAGTGTGTTCAATAGTTTTGCATTATCAATAGGGTGTAGCACAAGGCTTATCAACATTATCACAGTAACGGGGTCGGGGTTGAGGCGGGACGGGGAGGGGAGGGAGTAGGCCTACAGAGGAGGGGATATCCTTCCTTTTTTTTTTTTTTTTTTTCTCCATGTGAAATTTATCATATCAATGACAAATAAGACCTTTATTATGTTTTCAGGGACAGTACAGCACAACGTGTCCCTCAATAAAAAAAAAAAAAAAAAAAAAAAAAAAAAAAAAAAAAAAAAAAAAGGCGAAATACGAAGGCAATTTTCCAGCTACGGACTTTTTCCAGCAACGGACTGGGTCTCCCCCCTATTAGTCCGTTAAATCGAGCGTCGACTGTATACAAATGTGTTAGAGGTATTGACAAAATCGACCAAGAAAACTTCATAGAGAGGGATGGAGGTGAGAGAACAAGAGGTCACAGCTACAAACTGAAAGTGCCTAATAGTAAATCTGATCTGAAAAGTAAAAGATTTCCTACCAACTCGATTAGTGGGTGGAACAAATTGCCAGCCGAAGTAGTGTCTGCACCATCAGTGCATAGTTTCAAAGCACGGTATGACAAACATATCTTAGGAGGCGGGAATTAACGAGCATGCTCACTCTCGCAAATACAACTAGTGTAAGTACAACTAGTGTAAGTACACACACACACTAGAATGGTAAGCGTCACTACTTTATTGATCCACATTCTATACATAATTTAAAATGAACACAATAAGTTGCATAGAGTGTTATTTAAAAAATATTATACACTTTTTAGTGATTGTTTTAATAAGAACCCCTCCAAAACACTATACAGTACTTGGTGTTAGTGTCAGCGACATTGGCTCTAATTCTTATCTTTAGCCTCTCTGTAACCCATAAAGTGCTCGAGAAACGGGTAGTAAATGTTTACATCTATTTCCTGATCTACTCATATATTTGTTTTGTTCTTTATAAGATGTTATGCGGTCAGGATTAGCTCCAAGTTCGTTGACACCGGGTATAGATTTTATGAGTTATCCTAAACGTTTATATGCATCAACTGTATTAGATGTTACTCAATAAAATGTAATTGTATACAGCTAAATGACTAAAAGACTTAATTTGTCCGAACGTTTATAGCATCTGAGGTGAAGCCAGTGATCTTGGGGGCTAATAAGTGAGTGAGGTTTCCGAATGTTTGTGTGCGAACTGTTGTATGGATTCTTCCCCTGCCACCTCTTGTTTTGCCGCCTTTCATGTGTTTCTTGTTGATACTCCCTACCCTTGTGGGAATAAGGGCTGGCTACTGACTAAATTACAAACGTCAAAATAAGAGTAGTATGCTGCGGTCACATTTGTTAAATGCTTAATTATCAATCTTGTAATGGAATTTAACCGTGTTGGCTGCGAGTGTCTCGCTATCTATTAACCTTTCTTTTCCCAAGCATACGAATCGATAAACAAAGACAAAAAATACCTTCAAATATATTGACAAGTCAGTAAAGTTTTCGATAAATATCCACATGAATGGTTGCTGATTAACCCTCTCACCACGGATGGGCTCTTGAACGCCCATAAAAAAGCATGTAACAGAAACCCGGATGGTCCCTTAAACACCCATGACGTCACAGCCTGTGAGCTTGCTGTGCACGGCGTCGGTCCGACGCATGTAAACAACAGCCGGCTGGACCGACGCTCCGCATCTCCGGCCACAAGAAGGAGAGCGTCGCTTGTTCTTGTGTGCCTGTATGTTGTTGTTAAGTATCGAAAAGTGGTGTAAAGTGGCTGTTTTGGCCATAAAGTTATCTCCAATGAAATCATCATCACAGCTCAACCAGTTGACTTAGAGAGCTCTACTTAATGCCATTCTACAGGTAAATAACACAGCTACGCTTGGGGATGCGCGGGAATGCGGGAAGCAGTCTGATTAACGAATATACGGTAGCCTAGCCTAGACGTTTTTCGGCCAAAACACCCGGATTTCGAGGAATATATATATAATACATAGCCGGGGCTGGAGGGTTAAAGAAGCAGCTCATGGAATAGGGCGAACTATATTACGTGAAATTATACCATGACTAATTAGTAGGAAACAAAAATTTAACATTAACAGTAGCCCATACAACAGATTGGGGTGCAGTGATGGTTGGGGTCTTACGTTGATGGTCAGTTTTAGTTCCTCAATTGTTCACCTTTTACAGTAGCGACCTTTATTTAGGCTTAACTAAAAAGATCGGTAATTTGTCAAATGACACTAAAAATAGGTTGAATTATTGTTCCTAATAACGATTCATGCTCTCCAAAAATAATTTAATACACTACCCGAATGGGCAATACCTTGTCAGATGATATTTAATGTAGATAAATACATGCAGTTTATTGAAAATTGGGAAATCTATAGAAATTTCAGGATATAGATTTTACAATATTTACTTAGTCATTAATTATGCGCCATTTATCTCCTGTTCGAGGAGATTCAATAGCTCAATGCATTCTTGTAATGTCCGATTCCATTACCCATCTCCCTTACTCAAGGGTAGCCAGTAACCACCAGTTATATCTCATAAAAAATATATAATACAGTATTTTCACAAATCTGAGTGGTGACAGGCCAAGACGAAATATCAGTGGTATCTAGATGGCTAAATAACATGGAATTATGTAACTCAATTATTACAAAAATTTTGGAAGTCATCGTCAGTCGTGATCTGAAAAATAAAATAAAAATGGAACATTGTTGGAAATCAGAGCTTTTAGATAGATATCTAGAAGCGTGAATAAAAATAAACTTAATTTAAAAATTTCACCTGTCCTTGGTAAGGCTTCACATGGATTATATTTTTAATTTTGCTGTCCAATGTCCATAGACCAGGAACAGATGGAGTGTGTGGGGAAATGTTGAGGTATGGTGGTGAGATAGTGATAGAATGGGTATGGAAAATGTGCAAACTAGCATGGGAGAAGGGGAGTGCACCCGATGACTGGAAGACTGGCATAATAGTTCCCCTATATAAGGGCAAAGGGGAAAGAGGAGTGTGTGGTAACCACCGAGGAATATGTCTTCTAAGCGTAGTAGGGAAGGTATACAGTAGGGTAGTGATTGAGAGAGTGAGAGTGAGAACGGAGAAATGGATAGGCGACGAGCAGGGAGGTTTTAGGAAGGGAAGAGGATGTGTAGATCAAATTTTTACCCTGAATTGTGTTGTGGAGAAACATCTGGAGAAGAAACAAAAGGTGTATGTTGCCTTTATGGACTTGGAGAAGGCCTATGATGGAGTGGATAGAGAAGGTTTGTGGAAAGTACAGTACTTAGAATATACGGAGTAGAGAGCAAGTTGCTGAAAGCAGTGAAGAGCATGTATGAGGGTGCAAAGGCGGCAGTACGTGTGGAGAGTGAGCAGAGCGAGTTCTTTGACCTGAATGTTGGTTTGAAACAGGGGTGTGTGATGTCCCCGTGGTTGTTTACTGTATATATGGATAGAGTCATGAAAGAAATACTATCAAGAGCAGTGGATGTTGGTGTATCGCTGAAAAGGGAGGGAATTGAGTGGAAGCTACCTATAGTGCTGTTTGCGGATGATACAGTTCTAATGAGTGATAATGAATGGGAGTTGCAGGGTCTGGTAAATGAGTTTGGAACAGTGTGCGAAAAACGGAATTTGAAGGTAAATGCGGGGAAGAGCAAGGTTATGGTCTTCGAAAGGGGTGAAGTCACAGAGTGTGAGGTGAAGCTGAACGGTCAGGCTATGGAGATCGTCAACTCTTTTAAGTATCTGGGCAGTGTGTTGAGTAAAGATGGGACTATGGATGAAGAAGTGCGGGAGGGTACAACAGGGGAAGAGGGTTGTAGGAATGCTAAAAGCAGTAACAAGAAATAGGGTGGTCAGTATGGAAGTGAAGAAGTCCTTGCATGACAGTGTGGTAATCCCGACACTGACTTACGGAAGCGAAGCATGGACGTTGGTTGAGAGACTCAGACCAAGAGTGAGAGCAGTGGAAATGAATTACTTAAGGAGTGCGTGCGGAGTTACATGGAGGGATAGACAGACTAATGAGGAAGTAAGAAGGAGGTGTGGTACTTACACTAGTTGTATTTGCGGGAGTGAGCATGCTCGTTAATTCCCGTGGAGGTAGATGTGCTGGAAAGTGTGAAAAGGAACAACTTGAGATGGTTCGGCCATATGGAACGTATGGAAAGCGAGAGAATGACTAAGAGGGTGTACGAGAGCGAGGTGGAGGGACAGAGAGGGAGAGGTAGACCGAATGAGAGGTGGAAGGATGGAGTGAGGAAGTACATGAACGAAGGCGGTGCTGGTTGGGGGGAGGGGCGTCGACTGACTGGGGACAGAGGTGCATGGGGGCAGTTCGTTCGTGGCCACACCTTCGGGGATCACGGCGTCAGGCAATAGATAGATAGATAGAATGTCCATAGATTGATTGGAAGTTACGGTACAAAGAAGAATGGCAAAACAATCCAGAATAATAGAACATTAGAACATCACTAATATTATAACACCTGACGACTAAGGCCAAATGACAGAGAATTATAGCCAGAACGGGTTAAAACATTTAACAGAAATAAAATATTATTGAGGTAGTGAATATCATAAAATACATATGGTCAATAAAAAAGAAAGGGAACTTGGGAAAACATTAGGCTTGCATTTATTAGAGGTGTAGAGTAAGAGAGGATATGCTACAGATGCTTAACCTTCCTGTCCGGTTGTCATTTTAAAATGACACCACGAAATAAGGGCAGGTGCCCGGGTGTCCTTTCAGGACTTTTAAGCTTGAAAGCCTATTCAGCTTGGTCTGAACGCTGTGCGTCCGACGCATGTAAACAAATCCGATCGTTGCGTCACCGCACCTCCGAAAACAAGAAGGAGAAGACTTGTTTGTTATTGTATGTCTGTATGTCGTTGTTTCAGTAGTGAAAAGATCGTCGTATTGCTAACATCGCCTGAAAATGCTCTCCACTGAAATCGTCATCACAAATGAACCAGTTGACTTAGAGAGCTCTACTCAATGCCAGTCTACAGATTGGAAACCGCACTACATTTATAGATGCGTGGGAAATTTCTAGCAGTTAAAATTAACTAAAATACGGTAGCCTAGGCCTAGACGTTTTTCGGCCAGATCGCCCGGGTAGCCCACCCTGTCCTTTGGAGATACAGCCCGGGCCAGGAAGGTTAAGTTGTAAGTGGGATCCACAAAGACGATGTGGAAAACGGACTGCCGCTCCATGATAAGCATGCAAAAGTTTGGTAGATATGAGAAATAGGCTACCGAGTGCTACAGTAGTATCAGGCGGGTGCCCAACCCCGAAAGGGGTTGAAATAGGGGAGCTATCCCCCCGCCACAGGCGGCTTTCTAGGGCATTTCCTAGCTGATGCTGAGAGGATTGGGTTCTAGTCATGTGGTGATGGGCTGGTCTATCAGAGTGAGAACTGAGCGATCTCTGCCATACCCATAGCTTACTCTGACTGATACTTTTACTTATATATTTTCTAGATCTCAAGTGATGGCGTCTCTTCCGTGGATTGACCTTGCAATCTGCCAACCTAGAGGTTGGCAGATTGGAAGCCAAAGCGTCACATTTTTCCTTTGCCCCTCAACTCTCTCTTCATAATTGCTGAGGGGCACAGGGCCTTGGGTGGGCTTTGGTTTCCCGGGCGTTTCCGCACCCTCCTCAGCTCCCCGCCATGGAGTGGCTTCGGTCACCCAGGCTTTATTGTGGTAGGCAGGGAGGGTTCTGTGGGGGCGCTCAGTTATGGCCTTGGCCTTGCTCGGGGCCTTGGGGCTGTTCGGCCAGGCAGCCTGGGGAACAGCAACAACAAAAACAAACAGTAGTATCAATAACGACAAAAAGCTTAGAAACATAATTAGATAGGCACATGGCTGTGATGTGCTGATTGTCAATGGGATCCGCCATGAATGGGCCAGTCAGTCCTCTGAAAAAATCCCTCTTATTATTTTTGTTTATGTTTATGTTTATATTGTGGAATCAGGACGCGTCTTTGGCAGTTTATTCAGACTAGCATTAAACTAGTATATTCAGAGTAGAAAAGGAGAATATTTTATTTAGAGTAGAAAGGGATTATGAAAGTCAAAGCATAAATAATATTAATACATAGTATGTGTCCCTATAATTCCTACAGAACCTCCTTAAGTTGTATAAACCCTCTAATGAAAAGCCCGATTAAACTGCCAAAATGAGTCAATCCTAATGGGATTAATGATTATATATTTATTGATTTTCATGATAAACTGGTCTCTCTATTCACCAATGATAGTTCAAGTAAGGTATTATTTATTATAATCGTAAACAAGTTATATCCGTTCACTAAGAGGGGAGGGAAGTAATAGGGGCAGATCTATCCTATATTGCACAGATAGTGGCGGGCGAGGTGGCTAGGATGAGTTAAACAGAATGTGGTTGGTTTTTAGGTAAACAATCGATGGTATAGACAGGAGTGGTTAGTGTGCATATTGTATCAAGTCATGCTAGTTAATAGTATTTGGATAATTTATGTAAGGAGTTAATTAGTAAGTTAGGGGTATTAGTGGATGAGTAAAGAAATTAAGAAGTTATATAATTCTCGGTTATCCCGGGAACGGCGAGAAAGCTCTTAAGAGGTTTTACTGGGCGACGGCGGCAAAGCTCTTAAGAGGGAAGGCCTAAAAATAAACAATTTAAAAGGCCCCAGTAGCACTTACATTTTTTTTTTTTTCCCATACCTCATAAATTATCACTCCTCCACATCCCCTCCCCCCCCTTCAATTATCACCTATTTTCTCTGTTATTCCCTAATTCATTGGTATATTTTCGTGTAAACATCTCCAACCCGATCTTAGTGTGTGTTCATGTGTCTGTTACGTAAGGTAGAGACAGTGAGGGTGTTACTCAGTAGCTCAGTACTGCCTCAACTCTCGAGAGAGGAGGGTGTGTTGCCAGCTCTCTCACACTTCATGAATGAACCGCTCGCTTACCATTCGCAATTTTGACCAGAAAAATTATATTCCCACTTGTTTTATTGTTGATACAGGTTACTATCTTTATATTAAACGTAAAATAGGCGCATATGAATAAGTAATAACGATATTTATCGTAAAATGACGATTTTAGGCGGGAAAGAGGCCTAATATCTTCGCCCAGTTACATGGTGTCCACTATATACTGCTCGCGCTTTATAGGTTAACATGAAATTAGCCAAGAGTGATGATGGAATGTATTACTCTGTAAGATAACTATTCTATATATTTTATGCACAATATCAACTAGGACTAACTCACATGCCGTGTGTTCCTAGGCCTCAAACAGCGCAGTCTTCGACCCATGCGTGGTTGAGCTGACAGTTTTCTTGTCTGAGAAAACAACTCTTGGTTGGGAGAGAGGTATCCTGACCAGGATTCGAACCCACTCACTCCAGGTATGTTTGGGAGAGTTGGGCACCGTAACCACTCGGCCATGAGCGGATATAAGGGAAGCAACCTTTGTTCTTATTTGAAGAACCCCGCCAACGCGGCTAAGTGATACGATTTTAATCTTCCTGGTACTATTATGGAACCTCTCTGACATCAAAACAACTTGTGCCCAATAGTCAATGCCCTGGTCAACAAATAGTTGAGCGAAATCAAGCCTCGTCTGTTTGTGCCTCTCAGTTAGCTTTGGTTGACAGCTGGTGATCTATGTTTATATCCCATCTCCTTCAATCTCTTGCGTATAGTTTCTGTAGAAACTTGAAGTTGCAAATGTTGCTTAGCTTCCTCGGCGTTGGATAATGGATGGTTATCCATCCTGTTATGACGTGGTATTTCGTTTAGCTCCACTTCTATGTCGGTCTGTCGGTTGCCCTTCTTTCCACCTTTTTTTGCTTCCGGTAAACGTTCCGACATCCCACTCTCGCTCATCCCAACCATACTACCACGTTCAGCAACCTTAGCAGCCTAATGAGCCATGACTTGCTGAATGGATAACTAGGTGTGATGTGGGTAAGTGAGTATTGGGGATTTTCTCATCACCTCCGTTTCAAATAATTACAGCTTCACGTTTTAATTTTGTTTTTACCGAAAAAAGTTCGACCTGGGAATATATTGCGTGAAGTGATAATGCATGGTTGGTTGTTGTTGTTGTTGTTGTAGATGTGTTTATTTTATACTAGCCCACTGGGCCAGGACCCTCATAAGGCTAGTGTTCGGTGAGGAGGTGGCTGTAGATATGCATGTAATCAGTAATCAGCCAATTGCCAGTATCTGCTTTTGAGTTTGGTTGACCTGTACGGTACCCTTCCAGCTAGTAACAGACCGCCAACCCTAAAAAATACGTCATAAATTGGCCTCTTATTCCAGGGGCCCACATATATACTACTAGGTCAACAGAGGCACATTGTGCAAGAAGACTTTCCCAAATGTTTCCTTCCCGCCCGGGACTGGAACCCGTGTTATTTTGGCTGTGAACCAAGTGCGATAACCAATACGCTACGGACCACTGTGTGTGTGTGTGTGTGTGTGTGTGTGTGTGTGTGTGTGTGTGTGTGTGTGTGTGTGTGTGTGTACTTACACTAGTTGTACTTACACTAGTTGTATTTGCGGGAGTGAGCATGCTCGTTAATTCCCGCCTCCTAAGATATGTTTGTCATACCGTGCTTTGAAACTATGCACTGATGGTGCAGACACAACTTCGGCTGGCAATTTGTTCCACCCACTAATCGAGTTGGTAGGAAATCTTTTACTTTTCAGATCAGATTTACTATTAAGCACTTTTAGTTTGTAGCTGTGACCTCTTGTTCTCTCACCTCTATCCCTCTCTATGAAGTTTTCTTGGTCGATTTTGTCAATACCTCTAACACATTTGTATATCTGAATTTGCTGTCCTCGTTTCCTTCTCTGTTCCAGTGTAGGTAGATTCAATCTCTCGAGCCTCTCCTGGTACTCCAAATTTTCCAAACCTGGGATCATCCTCGTAGCTGCTCTCTGTACCCTCTCAATTTTGTGGATATGTTTCTTCATGTGAGGGGACCACACTACAGATGCATATTCCATCCTGGGTCTTATTATTGCCGTTATTATTTGTTTCATGGTGTTTTCATTAAGATAATTGAAAGACATCCTGATATTTGCCAATAGTGCTAGTGATTCTCTCACTATCTTATTTACGTGGCTTTCTGGAGACATGTTATCCTTAAATTCTATCCCCAAGTCTTTTTCTTTTTCTGCTTTGGGAATCACTTCGTTTCCTAGTTTATAATCTTTTCTAGGTCTGTACTTGCTTTTACCCATTTCTAGAGTCTTACATTTCCCTGCATTGAACTCCATATTCCATTTGATGCTCCATTCATGGATCTTTTGCAAATCTGCTTGGAGCTCAAGGCAATCCTCCTGGGTTCTGATCGTTTTAAGCAGTTTAGCATCGTCCGCAAACATGCTCATGTAGCTTGTTAGTCCCTCAGGTAAGTCATTTACAAATATTAGAAACATGATTGGGGCTAGGACAGATCCTTGTGGTACCCCACTCGTAATTTGAGTCCAGTTTGACGATTTCCCCCTTACTGTTGTTCTCATCTGTCTTCCGCTAAGGTAGCGCTCCATCCATTTCAGCAGTTTGTCTCCTACTTTTCCCTCATGTTTTAATTTCCACAGCAATCTCTTGTGTGGAACTTTGTCAAATGCCTTTTTAAAGTCTAGGTAGGCACAGTCTACCCATCCTTCCCTCTTGTCCACTGTGTCTATTACTCTAGAGTAAAAACTCAACAAGTTGCTTACACATGATCTGCCTCCTCTGAATCCAAATTGTCGGTCAGCAATTAATCTTTTGGATTCCAGGTAGTTAACCCATTTGTCCCTTATTAATCCTTCCAGAATCTTCATGAGGATGCTCAATAGTGATACAGGTCTATAGTTCAGTGGTTTATCTCTGCTTCCTCCCTTAAATATAGGAATAATGTGTGTGTGTGTGTGTGTGTATTTACCTATTTGTATTTACCTATTTGTAGTTTACAGGAATTGAGCAGCGCTCGTGTTGTCCTGTCTTAGTTACTTTATAATCAATCCATTTTACTTAGACAAGTATCGTAATGGATATTCCCAGTTCCCAGTATTTTGGACTAACATATCATAACTTATGTTGCCCTATTTCCATATTTACTTTTATCCAACCTAGATTTGAACATGTTAATGTTCCTCGCTCTCACCACCTCCTCCTCCAAGTTGTTCCAAGTCTCTATACTCCTATATGGGAAGCTGAATTTCTTTGTGTCCTTACGACATCTGCCCTTCCTCAGCTTAAACTCGTGCCCTCTTGTCCTTCCATTATCCCTCACGAATAGATCTTCCCTATCTACTCGTTCCAAACTTTTTACTCCCTTGAACATCGTTATTAAGTCGCCTCGCCACACACGTTGTGTGTGTTCAAGATACAGTAACGATAATTATATATATTCTAATAGTATCTCATAGAAACAGTAAGACCTGTAGATGTATATTAACACTTTCACGCATATGACGCGATTTTGAGCCTATTAGGGATACTTTAAAGCCTTTGTTACCATCAGGGGTATTTAGAAACCTATAGTTTAGTTACTTCATCCTCTGCAGTTGTCTTTGAGTTAGCTGTGGGCAGAAAACTAATTTTGGAGAGGTAATTATAAGAGTGAGAGAACTCTATTTATTATTGCTAATCTGGCAACCTCTACGTCATAAAAGCGTGAAAGGGTTAATACACGTTCTTATCATTAATAATATTATCTGATACAGTGTTGCAAATAGAACAACTCGTATAATCCAGCACTGCAAGATGATGCAGATTATAACATATTATCTAAACAGTGTTAATTAGATAAAAGAACACAAATATTTACACCTCATTGTCTTACCAAGGAATTCTGTGTAGAATGTGGGTTTATAATACTGAACTTTGCCTTCTGTTTCTGTGTGTGTTATTCACTTTGCTTTGTTTCGTCAAGGGGAATCCACGCAATGCGAGCTAAGCTCATTATTATCGCGCCTCCTTAACTGGGAATGCATTGCGTGAAATGCATGTTAAGTGTTTATGTATCGTTGGAATGGCTGTGGATGTGTGTGTAGTCTGTATTTTAGCCAATTGGCGACATCTGGAAACGAAGGCTTAGGGTTAATCTGTATGGTACCATTCTCACTACGGTACCAGTCTCACCCGAAGGCTTAGGTTGACCAGTAGCTTAGGTGAACCATATGATACCCATCTCGCCTTGTACCATTTTTGCCAACCCCAGATGGGACGTCACAACGTCGTCCACTTATTCCAGGTACCTATTTACAGCTAGGTGAACTGAGGCTAACACATGAAAGGAGACAAGCCCAATTTGTCTCCGCCCGGTCTGGGATTGAACCCCCGACCCCTCGTGTGTGAGACGAGAACTCTACCTACTAGGCTATGGGCTGTGTGTGTGTGTGTGTGTGTACTTACAGTACACTAGTTGTACTTACACTAGTTGTATTTGCGGGAGTAAGCATGCTCGTTAATTCCCGCCTCCTAAGATATGTTTGTCATACCGTGCTTTGAAACTATGCACTGATGGTGCAGACACTACTTCGGCTGGCAATTTGTTCCACCCACTAATCGAGTTGGTAGGAAATCTTTTACTTAATTAATTTAAGTTAATTAATTAAGTAATTAATCTTTTGGATTCCAGGTAGTTCACCCATTTGTCCCTTATTAATCCTTCCAGAATCTTCATGAGGATGCTCAATAGTGATACAGGTCTATAATTCAGTGGTTTATCTCTGCTTCCTCCCTTAAATATAGGAATAATGTTTCTTCAGAAACATGGGCCGTTAAAGTAGAGGATGTCAACAGAATGGAGCGTAATGAGATGAGAATGGTGAGATGGATGTGTGGGGCCAGGCTACAGGATAGAATAACAAATGTTGAGCTGAGGAGACGTTTAGGTATAAAGAGTATTAGCGAGGTGATGCGTACAAGTAGACTGGGATGGTATGGACATGTGGAGAGAATGGATGAACAAAATTGGGTGAAAAAATGCAGGTCTGTGATTGTGGAGGGAGCTGCACCAAGGGGTGGACCGAGGAAGACCTGGGATCGGACTATACGCGCCGATCTCAAATCCAAGAACTTGACAAGTGAAGCAGCCCTTAACAGGGTTGCCTGGAATGCTGCCATTAGGACAAGAGACTGAAACTGCACTTATGTGTGGAACACTCAGTCTTAAAATTTTATGTATGTATGTATGTGTATTCTGTAGGTACTATCCCCGTGTCCAATGATTTGGTCATTATATCATATATTGGTATACTCAGTTCCTTGGCATTTTCTTTAATAATCCAGCCTGATACTCCGTCCGGTCCGGCGGCTTTGTTTGGATCCACCTAACTCATTTTGTCTATGAGCTCTTCTCTGTTAAATGTGACTTCCGGCATTTCCTCTATACCTATCTCATTGTTTTCTGGTGCAATGAATTCTCCTTCTTTTGTAAATACTGATGCAAAATTTCTATTTAGTTCTTCCGCAATTTCTGTATCATCTTCTATGATTCGGTTTCCACTTTTAATTTTTAGGATTGTAGCTTTTATCTTCCTTTTGCCGTTTACAAACTTGAAAAACATTTTTGGATTCTTTTCATAGTTCTCCACTATCCCTTTCTCATGGTTTGCCTCTGACCTCCTCCTCATTTCTGTGTATTTGTTTCTCTCCTCTTTATACTTTTGCCTGTTTTCTTCTGAATCCCAGTTTCTCATCTTTTTCCAGGCTTTGTTTTTTTGCTTCCTGTGCTTGCCTACATTCGCGATTAAACCATTCTTTGCGATTTCCTTTTTTTCTGTTATTAATGTACTTAGGGACAACAGTTTTTATACCAGTATCATATATCTCCATGAATGCCTTGAGTTTTTTGTCTACCTCACTTGATCCCAATTTTGTGACTTGAAAAAATCCTGTAGTCCTGCGAAATCGGTTCTGGAATACATCCAGTGATTTTCCTTGTGCTTTTCCCTTTCCTTGGGTAGTTTATGCTTCAATCGTAGGTCTATGTCGAGAACTGCATGGTAACTTTTTCCTAGTGGGCATAGGTACAGTACTGAATACTTTGAACCTACTCCTCCCTTCTTGTGAAGAGAAGGTCCAATCTAGCTGGTTGATCACTTCCCTTTATTCTTGTTTTCTCTTTTACATGTTGGTATATAGAATTTTCCATGGCCATACTTAAAAATTCATAGCCCCAACTTTCCTCTCTTGTTCAGGGTTCAAGTTATTCCCAATTTACTTCCTTGCAGTTAAAGTCCCCACACATGACTATTTCATCCTTTGAAGCTAAGATATTTTCTAGCACACTAATTGTTTCCTTACGCATTAGGCTATGCTCCTCCTTACTCCATGTCTTCGTCTTGGGAGGTACATACGCTACTAACACTACTATTTTTTCGTTTCCACCAATTTCTAGTGCTAAAACTTCTGCTGTTGAAGTTTCTAGTTTTATCTCAGACACAATCAAATCTTTCCCAGTAAGGATGCACACTCCACCTCCATGTCGAAGTTTTCTGTCCCTCCTCCAAATCTTGTATTCAGACCATCCTAGCAGATTTATATCAAGTTCCTCTCTTAGTTTTGTCTCAGTGAGACATACTATTTCTGGTTTCTTAGTATTGAGTAAGTCTGATTGTTCTAATTTCTTAGAGATTAGCCCATCGACATTGCTATATAGAATCCTTATACTTTCCAGTCCCCCTTTTCCTGATTCAAGTGCCTTATCTGCGGCGGCCTGTACCCTACCCTCTTTTTCTTTTAGTTTCTCTTTACCGGAAGTTTCATAATCTTCCCTTTTCTCACTCCGTAAAAAAACTTATTCTTTTCTTGTTCTGTCCTCTTGCTATTTTCCTCTTTGGCGGTTTTCCTTAGTTCAGCCTCCTTCTTTCTCTCTTCTTCTGGTATATCAC